>APFE031595458.1:37822-61323 GCA_000404065.3 Pinus taeda | reverse complement strand
AAATTTAGAGGTTGCACTTGATTCAGAATGAGTTTTTTGTTTCTTGTTTTTTTGTTGTGCAGCCATCTCTATTTGGATGTATTTTCTTCTTTCTTCAGTTGAAATGTTTGGGCAAATTTGTACCCCCACAGAACCCTTTCTTTCATCACTGTCCAGCACCCCACAAAAATGCCTCCTCAGACGGGTATATGAACCCGTATATGGTTTTCCTCCATGACAACCATGAGGGCACACAAATTTGTAAGATCCACCACCCTTTCCCCCATCAAGTTTGGTCACATAGTTCCACAAGGGATTTGATGTACCTTTCCCATCTTGTGCTTCAGTGTCCCCTTCAAGTTCATCTTCATCCCCTTCCTCTTCAAACCCTTTCTCCTCATCATACATTGGGTCACTACTATTAGGACCAAGTTCATCCCCTTCCTCTTCCCCTCTATTCCTCACCCTTGCCATCATTAAAACCAAGAGTGGAATGATACATAGAAGCAAAAAGAACACCATCTTGGAATATGGATATAGGTAGTGGACAACCTGTAAATAAAGGAGCAAGTAGAAACAATGGGAAAGAGTAGGAGAGGGAGGAGAAAAATACAAATTTTTTTTCAAAAAAACAAGGGAGTTTGGGCTTTGAACTTACCTCTTTAGCTCTTGTAGATGAAGTCCTCCAAGCTCTTGCTCCAAGCTCCTCCTCCTTCTCCTAGCTCCTCCTTCTTCACTCCTCCAAGCTCTCCTCTCTTCTCCTCTCCTTTCCTCTCTTCTCTTCTCCTCTCCTCTCTTCTCTTCTCCAACTCTCATAAACTCAAAGTGAGAAAATGAGAAGAGAATGGGGCCTTTATTGTTTTCTAAACTCACCCTAACCCACCCCTAACTCACCCCCAACCCACCCCCTAAACTTAAGTTAGCTTAATTATAAAAAATAATTAAAAAAAATTTAGTTCCGCGCGGAACCGTTCGGGTGGCGCCTGGGTGGCGTGCGGGTGGCGTGCGCTTCCGGGCGTTGCGTGGCGCCACCCCATGCCCGAAGCGCCGGTGGAAGCGCGATTCAGGGCGGCCGCAACCCAAATGGGCAGGAATCGCCATTTTCAGACGGAATCGCGCCACCTCAAAATGGAAGCGCGCTTCGGGCAGCGCTTCTTGGACGCTTCGCCTCGGTGGCGCGCTTCAGGCTTGGGATCCGGGGGGGGGGCGATTCCTGCAACACTGGTGTAGAGCTACCCCTATGGGTGAGGTGAAGATGTCCCTGTACTCCTCCACAACTTTTTCCATCTGTTGCTGTCCTACGGAGGAGCCTTGCCTAGAGGCCGTGGACACAATCTTCTTCTTGCCCTGAGGTCGAATCATAAGGAAAACAAATTTCTCGGTATGGGAAATGATCTTACTGCATTGCTTCACAGTGATCAAAGAAATGGTGGTAGGCGGTGCTACCTTAGGTATCCTATACAATTTAATGCCAAAAGTAATAATAACAGTGCGAGGCCTAGACTCATATACAACATGCCACTTCCACAAGTATGGTTGGCCTAACAATACATCACAAACTTCAAGAGGGGCAACATCACACAATACCTTATCTGTGAAGGGCTTGATGATGTAGGGAAGGCGACACTATTGGCTGACGCGGAGATCTCACCCTTGTGAAGCCACCCGATGGTGTACGACTGTGGGTGTGGTGTGGTTGGTAGGCCCAAGCGCTTCACGACCTCTACTGAAATGAGGTTCTTTTGGCTCCCGCTGTCAACAATGAACTGCAGCGGAAAACCCTTCACCCACATATGTGAGTGGAAGAGTTGCTCCCCCTCCTCTGGATCTTCAGGCTCATCCTTCTGGATCTTGGTGGTGGCAATGGTGGCACTAGGCTCTGCATCGATAATCTCCTTCCTTTGTCATTCCCCTTGTCTGTTTCTAACTCAAAGTCAGAACATGCATCTGATTCGGAAGCCTTCAACTCGGCCACCAGTGACTGCTTGGCTCGACACTCACTTGTGTTGTGAGTGGGGCTCTTATGGAACTCACACCATTTCGCTGTATCCTTCTTTGTCTTCGTGGTGTTGTTCTTTGCTTGCGGCTTCGGGGGTTGAACTGGGTCGCCCTGCCTTGGCTTTGTCTTTTGTTTTGCAGTTTGGGGGCGCCTTTCCCTTGCTTCAGATTCACAGGTCCAAAGTTTCGCTTATTCTGTTTAAATTTTTGCAATCTTTACAACGTATCGATAAGTGGTGCCAAGCGAGGAGATGTCCAAGAACTCAATCTCGTCCTGGATGAACTTGTGTAGGCAACCGCGGTAATTGAGTACCAAATTCTGCTCATAATCCTTGATACCCAGTGTCGTGCGAAGGGTATGGAAAACATTTGTGAACTCTGGCACATCTTGGTCCCTTCCCTACCGCAACATGGTCCACTTTATGTATTTATCTTCATAGTTCCCGACCGGGTAATATTGTTATTTGATGGTGTCTCGGAAAGAATTCCAAGTGGGTGCATCTGAAAACAGTGAGAATTCCCTTTTGTTCTTTTATTCAAAGTTGGTTTCCCACCAGTCCTTGACATGTGGGGCAACTTTGAGGAGTGCAAAAGTATTCTTTTCTTGATTGGAAAAGTCATGAACTGAAAAATATCCTTCCAACAAATTTAACCATCTATCTATGGCATCTACATCTATTTAAGCTTCAAATATGGGAATGTCAAAGTTAACTTGTACCTTGAAAGGATTGGCGCCTCAAGAGTGGTTGCTGGATGAAGATGCGTCACCTATGGGTAGTTGCCGAATGATCTTGGCAAAGTTATCTATCATCGAGTTCTTTTGTCGCTTGAGGGCTTCCTCAAGCAATATTTTGAAAGGATCTCCTGGCCCCTCGTCTTTCTTTCCTTCCGTCATGGGAGGCCGTCAAGGTTTGCGAGGTTGGTCTTGCAAAGGTTCAACCAATGCAAGCCCTAACTCCTTATACCTTGACCTCATTGGGGGCATGCAAAGAAAAACAAAGAAATAGCAGATCGCTCTGATACCACTGATCCTGACTCATGCAAGAACACAAAAAAATACAAATATACACATAAACATAGAGATGCAGTAGAAATAAAGCTTCATTTCATTAATATCAAAGAACTGAATTATGCTTACATACAAAAATGGAAATAAACTAGCTTGGGCGATGATAGCTTACCTTTGAGAAGAGGTGGCGATACATGCCTTTGAACTGTATTATAATGAGGCTCAAGGGCCTATTTATTATTGAGAAACAATAGAAAACCGTAAACATCCAAAAACCTAACCCTAAGAGATGAAGCGCCAAAACTGTGGATTTTGTTTGTGTAAATTGGTACATCACCTTCCTGGGGTCGTAACTTTGGCATATGATCTCCGTTTGGCTATCATAATACCTCGTTTTGAAGATCTCGAAGAACAAGTCGAAAACAAATTTATAACCAAATTTGGCATTTTTTCGGTCTTTCTGTTTTCCCTAAAAAAGTCTTTTAGCCCTCAAAACGGCTCTGGAAGTTTAGGACCCGAAAAAATGCCAAAACTAGTAAGTTGTGCTACAATTAAGGAAACTGAAAAGAAACAACAGTGGTGGTCCACGTGGAATAGGCCGGTGGCCACCAATATCCACCTGGATCACATGCCCACTCCTTGAAGTTATTTTGCAACCTTGGCACAGTGCAACGTGAATATACACGATAGATAACGGGAACTCTCCCGCGTTGCAGACTCTCGACAATTCACAACTTTTACTAACGATGCCAAGTTTTCTGTTCTGCAAAGGTAAATTTCCATTCCCTGGGACGTAAATGAATCCAACAATTGACGTCAACTGCCATCCCACGGAGGCACGTCTCCCTTCACCAGGACATAAATATATCCAACAACAAACAAACATTCTTTATAGCCTCCATGGCTCTGACTCTTGCAAGTCTTAACAATGCTCATCTATCCCAAGGGCAAGCCCATCGTTCATCGACAACTAAACTTAGAGTCTTAAGGACCCCAATGGCTTACGAAGCCATTCTAGGTGACAAACAATGCTTTGCACCATTAATATAACATGGATAAATCCCTCATTCCCATGCCAATGCTCCAAGCATTAGACATAGTTGTAGCAGGGAAATAAAATTTCAGCCTGTCTACAACAGGCACTATCAGATTCACTGATATAACATGCCACATACACATCAACCATAGACTTTCACCAATCTATACACAACCATTATCCATGATACTCATGCATATCAACAATAAAATCACACACGGTCATAGTCAGTTGAACTCAACAACAACCATACATATTAGGTAAGTAACAATGCATTCAAGAGATTAGCAACAGTCACACGGATCTACAAATCCGTATCAAACTGTGAGAACCATCACGCATGTGTCTCATCACAGGAAACCAGGAATAACATGATTCCTTCATAAGCAATATAGATACATTCATTGTTATAACCCATAAGAATACCATTCAACATTCATAATGCAACAGAAATACAAGTAGATACACTTATTTGTAGAGCTTAATGATTGGCAACTGAGTGAGGGACTTCAACTCTCCACCCAATCATAGGCCAACTACATTACAAAATTTCTTGCAACTGACCACCCCTGAGATGGATTCAAAGTTTGAGGAGTAAGTGCTCAAGTGAATTAAAATCGATGCCAATCAATTGATCAAAGAGGAATCTAGAGACCACCTCGCCTCCACCTGCTTAGCTCAAGATTATATCCCCTAGTGTCTCCTCCTATTCAACCAGGAATCCAGACCACATTAAATCTCCATCTGATAAACCCATAGATATTTGAAGCACACAGAGCTTTCCCTCTTCCTACTAGAACTCCATAGTACACCGTGTTTCACCTGCTCCGCCTCGCATGACTCCAAACTGCATAGTGTCTTCACTTGCTCACCTGTAGGTGTTTCAAACATACACAAAGTTTCCCCTCTACCTACTAGGACTCCGGTGTACACTGTGTTCCCCTTGCTCCACCTCGCAGGACTCTAGAATACACAGTGTTTCCACCTACTTTTTCTCTTCAACCATGCTCCTTTGCCTCTGGTATGCAAGGATTCAGAGCATATGAAGCATAAAAACTTATGCTGAAACAAAAGGATTGATAGCTTGAAGGCTTTAATATAAAAATACACACAGGGATTTAAATAATAATTTATTATTATATATAAAATGTATAAGATGCTTTGAATGTACAATGAGGACCCTGCTTTTATACCTCAACAGGTGACCTAGACATGCCTTTTCACTTAATTTAATGACTAATTAACCTAAATAATATTGAATTATTTTAATATTTATATTTATTTTATTTCTCTAATTGTTATGAATTATATTCATAAAATAGCCTCTTCCTTCGGAAGCTTTGTCCTCAAAGCTTATTGCTGGCAACTGTCTTTGTGGTGGTTGTCATCTTGGTGTATGTGAGGCGGAAAGCCTCTGATGGCTTAGCATCTATACTTAACTTAATAACCATATATATATTCTTTTATTTTTATAATCTTCAGAGTTTAGTTTTTTTTTTATTTTTTTTTTATTCTTTTTTTTTAATACTGATTTTTTAATTTCAAACTCTATTAACTCATATCTTTTTCTTATTATTTTTAATTACAAATTATATTTATATATATATATATATATATATATATAATAAAGTATATAATATATATATATTATATATATATATATTAATATATATATATATATATATTTTATATGTTATATATATATATATATTTTAAATATCGGTTTGTGCGGAAGTTTCTTCAAACGGTGTGGTCATGTCTCTTAGTCACACCTGTTGACCTCACCCGGATTGCGGCGCTTTAACACCATCAATTTTGGCTACATCACTCAACACAATGGCTTCTGGTTACCCCGCAGCGTCTTCCACCAGCGGAAACCGAAAACATATTTCTGAGCCCGATTTTCCCTGCAAACCCCGAGCACGCCCATCGTGACCTTCCTTGGTGGCCGACTGCCCCATGCACAAGTTACCAAAGTTGCTGCTTTAGTCGTTGTAACTTTTCGCCGTCGAGCCAGCGACATTGCCGGGCCAAGGGCGCCGCTGAGCCAGGAACGCCGCAGAACATAGCTTGAATTCTCCCCAGATCCGACAGTGCGATGCTTTTTTCTGACCTTCCAATTACGTTGCAGCCAAAAGCCGTTCTGGTAATCACATCACCAGACAGATTTCGGAATTCATTGAATACCTCTATCTCTTTCTCACCAGAATCGACTGACTCGGTCCATTTGTCTATCATATCTTGGGCTCTGTGTCGATTTGTCTCTTCACTCGTTTCGCCTAAAAAGATGGCTATTGCCGATGTCCCATCATTTATCAGACTAGGAGGGCTTCCACGACGCCAGTAACGGAGATTTATTTCACCCATTAAAGCCGACCCGCTGAACAGCCACGTGGGACGAATTGAACCTAGAACGCCGCTTAGTTTGTAGGATGAATTCTATTTTCTGGAGGCCATCAACGCTGTGCTCCTTAATGTACCAAATAGCATCATTGGGAGTTGCGGAATTATTTACAATGTCTTGCATGGCCTCGGTGGATCGGACGAATGTGTTCCTAGGATTAGGTGGGTCGCAAAAGTCTTTTCGTGCAAGATAACGCGCGCGATAATTCTCTTGTCAAGAGATACACACCAACTCAAAGTTATCAAACATATCTCTTAGTTCTAGCACTCTCCTCCTGTATATTCGCAGGATTAAAGAATCTGTCTCGCACTTACCATTCACCTGGTCACTAACAAGTGGACAATGTCCCAAAGCTATGATTTTTCGGATATTATGCCAGATAAACGCTAAACTTGTAAACATCTTTGCATCCCTGTCGTATAATAAAACCAATCGTTAGAATACCAGGATTTGGTTTGCATGATCTTGCGTAATAAAGAAAGGCAGTGGCATCTGCCATGATAATAATCTGCAAAGCGTAAGCAGGGGCCCGATACCATTTGTCTAGCAGACTCGTTGTGCTCGCCACAATCACTGGCACCATAGTCTCACTTCCTTGGGTTGCATCCTTTGCGATCACTTCAAAAAGCGTTGTTGCTTCTCGCTTCAATATTGAGAAATTCATTTGGGCCAGTTTTGCATGGTCTTTGTCTATCTTCTGAAGTTCTACATCATCTTCCCCATCCTGTCCTCAAGCAATAAATTTCTCTTTATAGCCAACGCTACATCTGAATTATCATTCTCATCCCCATCAAGATCAACTTCATCTTCAACATTATAATCATCTACTGCTTCTTCAAATATATCATCATCTATTACATCTTCATTTTCATTATTTTGATCAAAATCTTCTCCATTATTATCAATTTCCTCTAAACCTGCTTTAATTTCAGGATATGATTTTTCTAGATGCTGAAATACTGTTTGAATTTCATTACACTGCTCAACGTGTGCCATGGCTCTAATACCACTGAAGCATAAAAACTTCTGCTGAAACAGAAAGACTAATAGCTTGAAGGCTTTAATATAAAAATACACACAGGTATTTAAATAATAATTTATTATTATATATAAAATGTATAAGATGCTTTGAATGTACAATGAGGACCCTGCTTTTATACCTCAGCAGTGACCTTTCATGAATGGGCATGTTGTTTTAGACATGCCTTTTCACTTAATTTAATGACTAATTAACCTAAATAATATTTAATTATTTTAATATTTATATTTATTTTATTTCTCTAATTGTTATGAATTATATTCATAACAACACACAATGGTTCCACCCACTTAAGCCAATGGGAATCCAAACTACGTTGTGTGTCCACTTGCTTTTCTCTTGCCATTCTATAAATCCACACATCCTTGTGTACTTCAACTCTTGTGCCTACTTTGCACCTAGTCCTTCCTTCGCGAGTTCACCTTACGAACCCTGTATGCCTACCTCAACATACTCATGTGCATGAAATTCGCTCTTGTTGGAACCTCCCTCCATGTTCGAATGATGAATCCTTTTGTAACGTCCCTTCCTAAATTAATTTGTCTCAAGTTTATTTCCACAATTTTGGCATTTTTGGTGACCATGGGACCCACGGATTTTTGGGAGAAAGCCTTAGGAGAAAAGGGAGGCCAAAATATTTTGCTAGTGGAGCATGGGGGCCACACGCATAGGGGGAAACACACTTGCCTAGGAAGGAATTCAAATAGCCAAGGAAAAGAGGTAGAATAGCTTGTTGGAGTGGCCCACTTGGGAAAAAGAACTCACAAATTATAAATAGGAGAAGCTTAGCTTCATTTTGGGTCTTTTGCCAATTGAACTTACTATTGTTGCTCGAGCTGCTTAGCTAGGTCACTTTGCTATTCAACGCCAAGCTTTCCAAGTAGAGAGCTCAACCTTTCTTTGGGGGACTTAGAGTACCACGCTAGGGAGGTCAAATCGTACCAATTTTGAGAGGATTTTGTAGGGATTCAGAGCTAAACACTCGACGACTCGCTCAACTAGTGCATATTCCAAGAGGACGCAGGAGGGGATACACTTGGGTCATTTCAATTGTCTTAAGTGTAGTAATCGTTGGGTGAAATTTGGCATAGGAGCTTCAGGGAGAGATCAACCTATTTGAGGAGTTTTGGAGCAGGAGATTGCTGATTGAAGGCAACACGATTCGGTGCATCTAGGGCCAGCGCATAAGCTATTTACTGGGCACACGTAGGAGTTTGTGGGACGAGCTTTGGAGCTGGGTTTTGCTGGGATAAATAAGGATAACCTTGGGGCAGGGAGACTCAGCATTTTGGGAGTGATTGGAGGCTTTTTCTTGGAGTTTGTAGGCAGGCTATATTTCCCAGTTGTTGGAGGAGGATGTGGTATTTAGGGCCGAATTTCGGGGGTCAAAACCAGACCGAACCCTTTATGGGTTTTGGTGGGTTATTTGTGAGTAGCTTGGGGCTAATTTTATAGAATTTTCTGAGTACTGGAAGTGGGGTTTCTAGCAGCATCTTTCCAGCAGTCAATGCAGTTTTCTGGGGCAGCGTAGGGCATAATTGGAGCAACTTATTCTTTCATCTAGGCTTGCTATTTAATCACCTGGGTCTTTTCAAGCTTGCCATTGAGGCAAGCCCAGGTGCACTCCCATTATTGTACTATTGCTCCAATTACTTAATAAAATGGCTCAGCTAGTTGACATTTCTAGAGTTTTCCTGGGTGTTCACTGAATGTTTGAAATTTTGTGTTGCATGTATTGTTTTGCTTTGCATACCAGTGTTTTTCCTAATTAGGAACGTTAATGGTGGTATCATAGCTCCGACCTTGGCTCAACCGTGGGGGGACTTTCCTATGAATGAGGATAGGCAAAAGTGACTTACCAGAGACATAGGTATTGGAGCAGGGAAAGTGAGTTGGAGATTACATCTGATACAGAGGCACGTGGGAAGGTAATAGTAGTAGTGAATATGGGGGAGCCAAAGAGTAAGGAGGAAGCCACATTTGATAGCCTCTTGAAGGCTCTAAATGATTTAGCTAAGGGGCAAAAGGAGATGTTGGAGGAGATCAAATAGTAGAATAGGGACAAGAGCATTTATCGTGAGTTCCTATTTGGAAAGACTTCAGGGGCCTCACTACAGTACGACCACCCTTCATCAGCCACTCATCCACCAGCTTTCAGTGGGCCAACCAGAATGACGCTGCATACTTTCCTACCATCAACACCTAGTGAGCAAGGAGGGCTGGATGACCAGATGCCCATGGGAGATTTCTTCAAGGAGTGGCAATCCATGGGGGAAGTTTTCAAAGCAGCCTTGTCATTAAGAGATTATTGCCAACTCAAACAGAATGAGAAGGGTAGGTACAATGGGGTACTATTGGGAGGATGTACTGCCCCACATATGATGGCTCTACCAAGTGCCAATTCGAGCTTGGGTGGAGAAGTTGGATACTTATTTCTAGCTTAATTGAATGATTGAGGTGGAAGCCATCAAAATGGCTACCTTGCACGAAGGGGAGGCACACGATTGGTGGTTTCATGGCTTATCCACGACATGCCATCATGACCTCTTATGAGTACTTCACATGGAGAGTGGTGGAGCATTTTGATAGGAGGGAATCAAAGGCTCACTTCAGGGAGTTGACCCAACTTAGACAGACTGGCCACCCCAAGCGTTACATATCAGAGTTTTTGAGGGTTTCAGTTATGGTGCTAGACTTGTCTGATGCCACGAGAGTGTACACGTTCATAGAGGGGTTATTGGAGCCATTGCATGGACTAGTGAAGTCTCACAAACCCTCTACCTTGCAGGAGGCTGTGACTTATGCTAGGGGTTTACAGGGGGCAATCCCCAAGACTAGAGCAGACATTCCATCACGGACTCCCGACCCACAGAATGGGACTGACACTAGGCCCCCAGCACAACAACCAGCCCAAGGACGTGGGCAGTTAGATGAGGAGACCAAGAGAGACCTCCAGAGGAGGAAACTATGTTTTACTTGTTGGGAGCCATGGGCACCAGGTCACAGATGCACAATGGGCAACGCCCACTACATCGAGGTTTTCTCAGATAGTGACCAAGAGGATGATGTGGAGTTGGAGTTTGGCGGGTGAGACAACGAGGGTCAGGAAGAGGGGACCACCACCACCACCACCACCACCACCTGCGGGAGCACCTTTTGCACCATCTGGGGAGTCCTCGCTTCTTTGCGTGGAATTCCCAAATTTTTGACCTTGAGGATCCGATGCATAATGGAGGGACAACGTGTCTCAGTTTTGGCAGACAGTGGGGCCACCCACAATTTCATTGATGCCCAGATGATTTAGAGATAGGGGATCACTACAAAGGAGTTTGAGGGGTTCTCAATTATGGTACTAGGGGACAGGTCTATGCAGTGCACTCATATGTCCCTGCTTTGACGGTGACTATGGGGAACTACTCGGTGACAGATCATTTCTTTGTTGTGGATGTGCTAGACACCAGCGTGGTGATGGGTGTCCAGTGGCTCTACTCCCTTGGCTGGGTCACCACTGATTGGAGGAAATCGGAGATGGAGTTCACCACGTCAGATGGCAAGCTGGTGGTTCTCCGGGGCATGCATTCATACCCTCCACAGAAAGTTTCAACACACAGGATGGAGGCTGACTTGAGGCATGGGGACATAGCATGGGCAGTGGAGATGAGGGTTTTAGAGGTTGGGGGACAACCCAAGACACCACATCCAGACATACATGCCATCGTGGATAGGTACCCGGTAGTGTCTGGGGACATACCACCAGGGCATCCATCTGACAGGGGATTTGACCACACCATTGAGTTGGAGCCTGGGATGCAGGCAATGATCACCACCCGTTATAGGCATCCCAAGGCCTACAAGGATGAGATTGAGCATGCCATTAAGTAGTTGCTGGCGTTGGGGCACATTAGGACGAGTTCTAGTCCCTTTGCTTCATTAGTTTTTATGGTGAAGAAGGATGGGACTTTGCACATGTGCATTGATTATAGGGCACTCAACAACAAGATTTTGAAGAACGCTACCCCATCTTGCACATTGATGAGTTGATGGATGAGCTTAGAGGAGCCAAGTACTTCTGTAAGATAGATTTGCGTTCGGGGTACGACTAGATTAGGGTGAGGGATCAGGACATCCCCAAGAAAGCTTTCAGGTGCCACTATGGACATTTTGAGTTTTTGGTCTTTCCCTTTGGGTGTAACGCACCTGCCACTTTTAAGTCCTGCATGAATCATGTATTCTGTGGGCAGTTGCGGAAGTTTGTATTGGTGTTCTTGGAAGTTATTTTGATTTACAACTGAATATGGGAGGAGCATTTGCAACATCTGGAGATGGTGTTGTGCATCTTAGAGGAGCAACAATTTTACACCGAGTTGTCCAAGTGTGAGTTTGGACTGACAAAGATGCTCTACTTGGGACACATCATTGGCGCAGATGGAGTGAGGGTGAATGAGGAGAAGATCAGGGCCATTTGGGATTGGCTAGAGGCCCGGAATGTGACCGAGTTGAGGGGATTTATAGGCATATGCACCTACTATAGGAAGTTCGTAGAGGGCTTCTCACAGTTAGTAGTTCCCCTCACAAATCTGATGAAGAAGGGGGATTTTGCATGAACGAACAGAGCACAGTGGGTATTTGATTGTCTCAAGGAGGTGATGAGTAGTTGCCTAGTTTTGGCACTCTCGGATTTCACTCAGCCGTTCACCTTGGAGTGCGATGCATCACGTGAGGGCGTTGGCGCAATATTATCTCAAATGGACACCCCATTGCTTTCGAAAGCTGGAAGCTCCTTCCGCACGATAGGTCGTATTCTATTTACGACAAGGAGATGTTGGCCATCATGCATGCATTGGCCAAATTCTGGTAGTATCTGTTGGGCAACAGATTTCATTTGAAGATTGATCACAATAGTCTTTGCCATTTTATGGAGCAACAGGGCCTCAGTGACAAGTAGCAGAGGTGGGTCAGCAAGGTGCAGGCCTATGACTTTGATATTGAGTATGTTAAGGGCAAGCACAATGTGGTAATAGATGCATTATCCAGGAGGCATGCGACACTTTCACTCATGAGCATTTGCCATAATTGGAAGGCGTAGTTGTTGGTGGTGTACTGTAAGGATCAGTGAGCATGTGAGATTCTGGGGGGTATTCACATTGATGAGCATTATAGGGTGATGGATGACGTCATATACTACAAGGAGCGCATATTTTTGGTGTTGGATTCACAGTTGAAGGAGAGGATTCTCCATGCAACTCATGAGTCTCCACTATCAGGGCACCACTAGGGGTTCCGGACGACATATATGACAGTTAGAGAGCGATTCACATGGAAAGGCCTCAAGGGGGGGCGTTGAGATATGCACAGGAGTGTGAGGCTTGCCAGAGGAATAAGGGGGGGTTGACCCATCCAGCTGGGTTGTTGCAGCCACTTCCCATCTCGAGGGGAAATGGGAGAGTATCTCCATGGATTTTATCACGGGGCTCCCTATGGTGCAGTGCAAAGATTGTATTTATGTGGTGGTGGATCGGCTAACCAAATATGCTCGCTTCTTTGCCATTTTGACATGGTATTCAACATCACAGGTGGCTGAGTTGTTCTTGAGGGAGGTCTTTTGCTTGCATGGACTCCCTAAGACCATAGTCAGTGACAGAGACAGTCGGTTCATGGGGGCATTCTAGTAGGAGCTTTTTAGATTAGTGGGCACTGAATTTACCCCTAGCACTAGTTACCACTCATAGATCGACGATCAAACTGAGAGGGTCAACAAATGGTTGGAGGGCTATCCTCAGAACTATGTGATCGAGCTACAAAAGCATGGATTCAATGGTTACATTTGGGCGAGTACTGCTACAACACTACCCATCACATGTCCATTGGTATGTCACCTTTTCGTGCCTTGCATGGTTACGATGCTTTGCCTTTTGCTGACATTGTTTTTAGAGACAGCTGGGCCCCAAAGGCCAAAGATTGGATCCAAGAGAGCCAAGATATCCTCAATGCTCTCAAGGATAACTTATTGACAACCCAAAATTAGCAGAAGATGTATGCTGATAAACACAGGATTGATAGGAAATTTGAGGGGGCCTTGGTCTTTCTGCAGCTACAACCATATCGCTAGTCTACGTTGAAGTAGAAGGGGGATGATAAGCTACAACCACATTTCTATGGGCCGTACAAGGTGACCAGGAGAGTTGGGGAGGTGGTCTATGAGCTGGAGCTTCCACTAGGGAGCAAGATTCACAACATCTTTCATGTCTCATGCCCCAAGAAGGTGTTGGGGCAGCAGGTGACAACAACTATGGAGTTGCCTCCACTTGATGATGAGGGGCATCTGAATCTAGAACCGAAAGCCATTTTGGACTAGGGAGAGGAAGATGAGGAGTAGAACTATTAGGGAGTACTTAGTACGCTAGAGGAGCTTGTTGGATGAGGATGCCACTTGAGAGGGTGAGCACATACTTGAGCATCCAACGCTGAAGTTGCTTGGGGGCAAGCAACATTTGGGAGGGGAGGACTGTATTGGCCCTTCCTAAATTAATTTGTCTCAAGTTTATTTCCACAATTTTGGCATTTTTGGTGACCATGGGACCCACAAATTTTTGGGAGGACTTAGGAGAAAAGGGAGGTCGAAATATTTTGCTAGTGGAGCGTGGGGGCAACACACACAGGGGAAAATGCACTTGCCTAGGAAGGAATTTGAATAGCCAAAGAAAGGAGGTTGAATAGCTTGTTGGATGGGCCCACGTGGGAAAAGGAACTCACAAATTATAAATAGGAGAAGCTCAACCTCATTTTGGGTCTTTTGCCAATCGAACTTACTATTGTTGCTTGAGCTGCTTAGTCAGGTCATGTTGTTGTTCATCATCGAGTTTATTAAGTAGAGAGCTCACTCTTTCTTCGGGTGACTTTGAGTGCCAACTTAGGTTGGTCAAATTGTACCAATTTGGAGAGGAGTTTGGTGGGATTCAGAGCTAAACACTTAGCCACTCACTAAGCTAGTGCGTATTCCAGGAGGACGCAGGAAGGGATACGCTTGGGTCATTTCAACTGTCTTCAGGATAGTAATTTCCGGGAGAAATTTGGCATAGGAGCTTCAGGGAAAGATTAGCCTATTTGAGGAGTTTTGGGACGGGAGATTGTTGATTGAAGGCAACACGATTTGGTGCATTCAGGGCCAACGCATAAGCTATTTACTGGGCACACGTGGGAATTTTTGGGACGAGCTTTGGAGCTGGGTTTTGTCAGGAGAAATAAGGATAACCTTGGGGCAGAGAGACTCAACATTTTGGGAGTGATTGGAGGCTTTTTCTGGGAGTTTGCAGGCAGGTCATATTTCCCAGTTGTTTGAGGAGGATGTGGTATTTGGGGCTGAATTTCAGGGTTCAGAACTAGACCGAACACTTTCTAGGTTTTGGTGGGTTATTTGTGAGGAGCTTGGGGATAATGTTATAGAATTTTCTGAGCACTAGAAGTGGGGTTTCCAGCAGCATATTTGCAGCAGTCAGTGTAGTTTTCTGGGCCAGTGCAGGGCATCATTGGATCAACTTATTTTTTCATCCGGGCTTGCTATTTTATCACCTAGGTCTTGTAAAGCTTGCCTCAGGTGCACTCCTTCCACACTATGGTACTATTGCTCCAATTACTTAATAAAATGGCTTACTAGGTTGAAATTTCTGGAGTTTTCATGGGTATTCACTGAATGTTTGAAATTTTGTGTTGCATGTATTGTTTTTCTTTGCATATCTTTGTTTTTCCTAATTAGGAACATTATACTTTTTTCCCAGAGGCTCCTCTTTTCTTTTGCTAACCCCAGTCTCCCCTCTTGCATGATGACCACCCAACACCTTCTTGAGAGCAGAGATGGTATGGGCTTGTCCTTCAATGAGGAAGCCCATCCACAAACTCCCTACATGCTGTACAAGCCATTAAATCCAGTCAAAAAAATTAGTGGCCATTAAATGAACAACCTAAATTAACCAATTCCTAAGCAACTCCTCCCTAGACCTCTGAACCTATGTCCACTCCTCTCAGCTAGTCATTGTTTTTACATTTCTACAATACTTACATGAATTACAAATTCACAGTGATAATTACAAAAGGTGTAGCCAAAAGGACTGTTATAGACCCCACCCACTTAGAGGAACACTGTCCTTGGTGTTCTATATCTGAACACAACATTCAATAGTGTTCTATTCCTGAACACAAAATTCAACAATGCTCTATGATCGAGCACAAAATTCAACAATGCTCTATGATCGAGCACAAAATTCAACAGTTTATATTCATTTACATAATGAATGGAAATGGGTAAGATACCCTCATTCAATCAACGATTTTCTCAAGTGGCTTCATCAGGGAACAAATTCAACTCATTGCTTCCCGAGACACACCCACTACATCTTTGATCCCAATCAGTATGCTTATGATTCTTTAGAACTAATTTACTTTCCAAGTTCTGGCATCCCCTTCTTTGCTTCCTTAGTCCCTCGGGTGATTCGTTCCTCCTTTGTGCAGTCACTCACGTTCCAAGTTTAGGCATCTCCTTCTTTGTTTCCTTAGTCCATCATTTGATCCGTCCCTTGTTAAGGCTTCCTCACATAGGAAGAACCTTCTCAGCTAAGGCATATTCATGCCCAATTCCTTTCCTTTATCCCTTTTTACCTCCGCATACTGCTTGCCTTAATTACTTGGCTGTTATTATTACTTCTTTCCACTGAAGCCTTTTGGAGGGTCCAGCTGGTTGATGGCATTCCTACTGTTGCAATACTGAACAGTTCCTAAAAGGGTCTCAGCCTCACATATTAGTCACTAACTCATCAACTCAACTATTCCTAGCCTTCAATGAAAATTTCATACATGCATTTTACTTTACATTCAATTCCAACATTTTCTCATCCATGCTAAGCACGCATGCGATGTCAATTTTCCAACCTTTATCATTTCGTTCATGCTCACAACCAATATCAAGAGCATACACACAACCTATTAATAATGATATTTATCAGCAATATGTCATTCCTGCCCACTTGCCCAATGGTGTTCCATACAACATGGAATCCATTAAGTAACCTAAATTTGTTGCCCAACATGCTAAGTTTAATTCAGATTTCCATACCATTCGCATAGTGATCATATTTTCAAGGATTAATCACTTATCTTACTACTTTTAAGCTAATGGCCTTTCCGACCCACTGGCATTCTCATAACTTTATTTCACTTTCATGTCTTTCTCATGTTCGTAAAAGACGAAATGCACATATATGTACATCAATCATGCACAATGTTGCAGTTACAAGAACTCCCTTTCTCATGCTGTTTTCATAGCTGTCATGTCACTATCCATTTTATTCATGTGGAGTTAGCCATTGCACCTAGTTTTTCTATTGCCTTGTTCTACCCGCTGCTGCACTTTATCTTATGCACAACGTCTAGTTAGGGTTTTGCTCTTCTGGGAGTTTTATTTTAGCTCTTTTCTAGAGCTCCTTTTCCTTCACTTTCCACACACAACAAACCAACCAGGACCAAACAAAAAATGGCAAGAAGAAAGAAGAAATGAAGGACAAGTGAAAAGATCACAATAAGAATAAATAGTAACAACACAAGGTAGCATGGCCATGCTCAAAGTCAACAGTCAAAACAATAAAGAAAATATGAAGCCAACAATAATATCAAAACATGAAAAACATTCTCATCATTCATTAGCCGGCAACAACTCAATCCCTTCAGTTTTGGTGTTCGGCGTATCCTTCACCAATACACACACACACACACACAAATTTTTTTAGACAAAGTCTTTTCCAAGGTTTACAACAACCTTAAAATTCCTGTGCCCCTCTAAATAATCCAAGAAGGGAACTTTTAGTATCATAGAGAGCTTGAGGGGATGCTCCCTCCTTTCCTTCTGCATTTCAGATTGCTGTTTCATTTCCCTGAGGTTCACATGAACCATTCTTCTTCTTTCACTGTTTGTTAGGACAACCTCTTCTGAGGTGTTCCTCTCCACATTGCCACATTGCCAACATGAAACTGGCTTTCTTTTCTTTCCAACCTCACAAGGTTTCTCTCTACCCTTGTTAGCATCACCTTCCTCCATTTCCTCGGAGGATGATGCTTCTTGCAACAACTCTTACATTGTTGAATTTTCTAAGTCTATCCGTTAGAAAATTAATTTGTATTCTGTTGTTTTATTTCTTCTACTTGTTTAAATTCGAACAAGGTATTTAATACTTTTAAATACCGAAATAAACACAATACAGTCACAACATCTACAAATAATCAATTGAAAGAAAACAAGCGCACAAGTGACACCGTTATTTTTGGACCAACGTCCCCGGAAAAAACCAATGCGGGAAAACAGGTGCAGCTATTTAGAGGGTTATATTATTATGCAGTCTATCTGAGTCCAACTGGGTGCCTAACCGTCTCACCGGACAGAGAAAAATACACGACAACAATACCTCTATATTCGGAAACAGGTATTCAGAAAACCTGTCCCACGAAACCCTCTCCAACACAAGTGAAGGTCAGCACTGGCCCTTCTGGCCTCTGTGTCAGCCTCCTGCTGACCTGCGTCAGCCGCTGGACCCTCTGCGTCAGCCCTCTAAGGCACTGTGCAGCCTCTGGGAGCCTCTGCATCACTCCCTCTGCCCTTTGCGTGGATGACGCAGTCTCTCTGGGCTTTGCGCTGCCTCTATTGTGCTCTGCGTAGCCAGACTAACTGTTGCTCTCGCTCTCTCTGCTTTGGTGCTGGTCTCCCAGTAGTGTCCCTGCTTCTTTGCCTCGTACTCACTGCCCCTCGTCGCTGATCACTGATTCAACTTTGCTTAGCAAGCTCGCTCTAGCAAAATGAATGACCAATCACCCTGGCGTGTTCTCTAACTAACCCTCAAGCCTCCTCTTATACTTTTCTCGTTGGTCCTTCAACGGCTGAGATTACATCTCTAATCAATGACTAAGATTAGATTTGGCTTGATCCATGACTTTTGGAACCTTCTAACCCAGTTTTATGTTAATACCCATTAATATTTTATTTTTCCTAAGTTTAGACTTAGAAACTCGATTAAAAATATTAATTATTTTAATATCTCCCAAACCGGGTACAATCTGTCCAAACCATTTCTGGGTCTTGGAGATATCATGTGCTTTAGCCTCTCCACTAGTTTTCATGGCTAGAGCACATCTGATGCTAACCCAAATCAACATTCCCTCTTAGCGAGGACTGTGCTCTAGTAATACTCCTCACTGAGTATCATTCTGATTATCCGACACCGGTACCTGTGCTGATGCTAGGCCTCCTTTCTCAACATCCTTTGCACTGCTGCCCATGGCACTGCCACTGCCACTGCTGCATCCGTACGACAACTCCCTCTGCATTTGTGTTGCTGCTGGTCCATCCTCCCAGCATTGCATCTGCACTGCATCCCTCTCTCATCATATTCCATCATGCTACTGCATACTGCTACTGCACTGCAACTCAGTTACTGAGAAGTAAGTAACTGATCCACCCAACTTCTGACAACCTTGTTAGGCTAGAAACACTCCTGATGCTGAAGCTCTCTCTGCCACTAACAAGTGCTCCTTCTATTGACCTCTGTGCTGCTGCATCAACTCCCTACATCTCGCACCATTGCACACCTCTCCGTGCAATCCTGCACTGCTGCAACACTCCTGTGCCTCCCGCACTGTTGCAACCTGCTAGCCTCGCGCTGCAAGGGGACTCCTGCCTTGTAGAGTCTTTGCCGCTTGATCCGCATCCGTCTCTACCGACATCTGCCAATCCTGCTACTCCTCTTCGGGGCTCCCATAGCAAGGTATAATCCAAGAGATTGGGTACCTCAAGGATCCTACTCCTCATCGCCTGTAGTCCATCTGATTATAGCTTGATGTCTCCCCACTTCTTCTCAAGTGGCACATGAGCACTCATGGCGCAATCGTCATCCTCCTCGACTTCGTTATCTGCCCTCATTGGTGTTGCCTTGGACTCAGAAGCCTCTCCCTTACTCTTCTTCCTAGGAAACTGGTTCGCAAAATGACCCACTTCCCCACAATGGAAGCACTTGACCTTGGAGAGGTCCTTCTTCTTTCTCTTCTCCTGCTTTCTCGCAGATGCTAGAGTCGCATCCTCTTCTTCCTCCTTGATTCTGACCCCTTTGCGACTACTCCCCGCCTTGGTGAGCTGTCTGATCTCTTCTTGACGAAGAGACACACAATTCTTCCCATTCTGGAAGCTTTATCCTGCCCAGTATGCTCTGGACAAATACCTCCCAATCCTCGGATATTACATTTAGTGCGGTCCTCACCATCAATTCCTCATCCGGCGTGGCCCCTATGGAAGTTAGTTGGTCACGGATCTCCTTCAATCGACCAAGGAATGCATCTATTTGCTCTCCCTTCTGCATCTGGTATGACTGCAGCTGATTCTCAAGTAACATCTTCCTCTGCATAGAAGTATGATGGTACAATTTCTTCAAGGCCTCCCACATCTCATTTGCCGTATCATTTTCGGCAATATGTGGCACCACATGATCCTTGACCCCATCAAGGATGATGCACTTTGCCTTGGCCATTGCCTCCTCGTACTTATTTTCAGTTGGGTCAACTGGGATTGCTATTGTTTTCAAGGCGAGGTCCTTGTTGTGATATCTGTCTAGAATGGACAAGATCCTGGCCTTCCAGACCACAAAGTTGGACGCTCCGTCCAACCTATCCTGATCTCTCAGCCCATTCACAACCATCTCGCTGCTCTTCTGTCGACTCCTCCGAGTCTCTCTACTTCCCCCCCTGGAAGTCCTATGTTCAACTCCTGTTGAGTCTCTCTACTTCCGGTCTGGAAGTTCTCCTCTGGTCTCCCTCTGAGTCCTGATTTCCCTCTTGGAAATCCTTCTACCAATGTCAAGTTGTCCCACTCCAATCATCAGTGCAACTGCAACACTGATCCAGATTCCTTGGCTAGAAATCCGCCTCGACAACAACTCCCTTCACCTTGGTCTTGCCCTGTTAGGTACTGTTCTGGCCATAGTACCGCACCAACTTCGCTCCATAAACTACCCACAGCCTCCTATGCCCTAGCAACTGAAGGATTGAACCACTTGGCTTTGCGCAATCTCGACAATGACAAATCAGCTCCCTTAGCCAATTGCGTCAGCCCTCTGTGTGGCTCTGCGTGAGCCTGATTCTGCCTCCCTTAGTCTCTGCGCTGGCCTCTCTGGCCCAGATTGATGATGCAGTCCCTCTGCGTCACTCCTTCCTCGGTCGCTTTCTGCAAGGATCAACTCTGTCACTCGGGACAACTGAATCTGTTGCAAATGCTCTACGTAGCTGATGCCTCCAGTTTTCCCGTGATCTACAACCACGCTCTGATACCATGTTGAATTTTCTCAGTCTATCCGTTAGAAAATTAATCTGTATTGTACTGGTTTATTTCTTCTACTTGTTTAAATTCGAACAAGTTATTCAATATATTTAAATACCGAAATAAACACAATACAATCACAACATCTACAGATCATCAACTGAAAGAAAACAAGCACACAAGTGACACCGTTATTTTTGGTCCAATGTCCTCGGAAAAGCCCAATGCGGGAAAACCGGTGCAGCTATTTCGAGGGTTATATTATTCTGCAATTCGTTTGAGTACAACTCCATGCCTAACCGGCCCATCTGACAGAAAAATAGATGGCAGTGATACCTCCATATCTAGAAACAGCTATTCAGAAAACCTGTCCCACGAAACCCTCTCCAGCATAACTAAAGCTCAACGCTGGCCCTTCTGGCCTCTGCGTCAGCCTCCTGCTGACCCGCGTCATCCCCATGACCCTCTGCGTCAGCGCTCTGAGGCATTGCGCAGCCTCTGGGAGCCTCTGTGTCACTCCCTCTACCCTATGCGTGGATGACACAGTCTCTCTAGGCTCTGCGTTACCTGGACTGATTGCTGCTCTCGCTCTCTTTGCTTCTGTGCTGGTCTCCTAGTATTGTCCCTGCCTCTCTGCCTCGTACTCACTACCCCTCACTGCTGATCACTAATTCAACTTTGCTTAGCAACCCTGCTCTAGCAAAATGAATGACTGATCACTCTGGTGTGTTCTTCAATTGACCCTCAGGCTTCCTCTTATACTTTTCTCATTGGTTCTTCAACGACCGAGATTACATTTCTAATCAACAACTAAGATTAGATTTGGCTTGATCCATGACTTTTGGAACTTTCTAACCTAATTTTATATTAATACGCATTAATATTTTATTTTTCCCGAGTTTAGACTTAAGAACTCCATTAAAAATATTAATTATTTTAATATCTCCCAAACTGAGTACAATATGTCCAAACCATTTCTGGGTTTTGGATATCTCATGTGCTTTAGCCTCTCCACCAATTTTCATGGCTAAAGCACATCCGATGCTACCCAAAATCAACATACATGTATGACAGGTGATTTAGCAACATTGTATTCAATCTTGCCTGCTCTTTTTGCTTCCTAATGAGCCTTTTATTTTTTCCTTGCAACTTGTTGAGTTCTGGTAGAATCGGATGTGCTTTAAGCCTCAAAATTTGCAGGGAGGCTAGGAAACATGTATTCTAGAATACCCAGAAATCGTTTTGGGAAATTTCACTTGGAGATAGTTTTAGTAAAAGAATTAATTATTTTTAATGGATGCCTAAGTCTAAACTTATGAAATTAAAATAATTAAAATGTATTAATAAAATAGGTTGTGAATCTTCTAGAAGAAGACGACGATCGAGTCAATATGATTTGAGCCATTGATTAGAATTTAATTTGGGCCATTAATTACTCAACGAGAAGATTATAAGGACTTCGATGGGCATTTGGAAGACATTGAGTGAAATCAAGAGATCGATTTTTAAAGAGAGCAGTGCAGCAGTTGTCAGAGAAGTCATCGAGGATATTTCTTGTAGTGAGGGGCAGGGATAGTTTTCCGGTTGGAGAGTTTCCTGATTTGAGGATACATTGCAGAGAAGGGAGAGAGAGATCCAAAAGAGGCAACGTAGAGCTTTAGAGGGAGTCCGAAATTCCACTGGGAAATCGAGTTCCAGAGCTAGAAGCCGGGGTGTGAGACTGAAGGGCCAGAGGAACGAAGTTCCAGACAACAAAAGATCCGTGGAAAAGGTTGACGCAGATCTGTGTAGGCTGACGCAAAGCCAGCGTGGGGCCAACCATCCAGGGCTTGGATCAGTGTCGGTTTGCTAGTGATAGTGTGAGGTATTTCTCACTAATTTCTTTGCCAGTCAGATTCTCTGTATCGGATAGCCAGTACGACATCCACAGATTGTATTTAGAAACCACTGCATAATAATACAAACTCTAAGCTGTTGCACCGGTTTTCCGGCATTGGGTTTTTCCGAGGACATTTGTCGAAGAACAACGGTGTCACTTGTGTGTGTGTTATTTCTTCTTGCTCAATTCTTGTTTCCACATATAATTTAATTAGTGAAGGCTGCAGTTGTATTTACTTCAATATTACATTTGTCGAAGAACAACGGTGTCACTTGTGTGTGTGTTATTTCTTCTTGCTCAATTCTTGTTTCCACATATAATTTAATTAGTGAAGGCTGCAGTTGTATTTACTTCGATATTTACAGTGTAACACAATAAATAACTTGCATGAACTAACAAGTAGGAGAAGTAATATCAATTTGTTGTAGTAGGGATTTGGGTCTCCAAATTTTCACATGGTATCAGAGAGCAAGTGGAGCAAGAGAGCAAACCGGAAGAGCCCAACATTGAAGAGGAGGGAGATCGAAGTGTTGCGTAGGCAGCAGAGCGAATCCCCAGAGTGATTGCGCAGTCCAAGCCAGGAGGGCAAGGTTCTCGAGGAAAATCTCTCTTTCAGTGAGTTGACAGAGAGGTAAGATTTCTAGTTCGTGATTTGTCAGTGGCATAGGGAGCAGTGCAACAATAGATTCAGCGTAGAACAGTCTTTAGTTGGGACGCAATTCTCTGCAGCAGTCGCTGGGGCAGAAAAATGTCAGAAGAAGGAAGAAGACACTTTTTGAGGGAATTTCTTCCTCAATGAATTCCAAGAAAAGGAA
>APFE031595458.1:23312-37812 GCA_000404065.3 Pinus taeda | reverse complement strand
TATATTGTGACTCCTTAGACTCCTATATATAGAAAGGAGGTTTTGTCATTTGTATCATCCAAGGATTGTTCATTTATGCAATGTAAAGGAGGTTGCCCCCTCAAAGAGGCTGAATTCTAAGGCGTTGATCTATCTTTTCTATCTTTTTTTGATCTGGTTCATAACAATGATGAGGGGGCGAGCTGACACATGAAAGTTTCATGCGATGAGAATTCTTCCCACAATAAAGGTCAGCCGCACCCACACCGAAGCCATTTGAGGAAGTTTGAATGTTAGCTACACAAAGAAATGATTTGACCCTAACTAAAATATATATGTGTATATATTCAAGCAAGGCACGAATGAATGAAGCACCAAAGTTTGACCAAGAAACAAAATTTAAGTTAGCAAAAAGGATGGAAAACTCTAAGTGAACAAAGGAATTACAAAGATGAGGCTTAAATGTGTCGAAGTCAAATGCAAGTTTCTGGGCTTTTTGTTGGTTCTGACTAAGCCTAAGGTGCAAAATGGTGATAGTTTCACACTGACTAGTTTATTGCATAGTTTTGGATTGGATCCATTTCATTGAATTCATGTAATATTTAGGCTACACATTGTTGAAGCTTTATTGAGGTTTTGTAAGTGTTGTGGTAGTGAACCTTTGGATTTCAACCAAAACTTGGCTATTGTATATTTTAATTTGTATCAAAATTGAAGTTTAATATAAGTGAAGAGGATTTCATTTGGGATTTTCCCCTCCCATGTTATAACTACTCTGTATATTGACTTATGTTCATATTATGAAGTGTATGTTACCAAAGTATTGTTATTGTTGAAGTTGCATTATTGATTTATGTGAAAGTATTCATTGCAATGATAGAGTAACTGAACTGTTAATGAAGTAAACATTGGAAAAAATGACTAAGTGATTTGAAAGTTAATGAAGGCCTATTGTACTAGGGTTGCTTGAGATTAATTCCACAAAATCAAGATAGCAATATCATGGAAAAAGTAGATAGGCTAGAGGAATTTTTTGGGAAAAGTAACCTCAAGTTGGTCTTACCCTTAAGGAGAAAACGTGTTGGTGTCACATGTCTCGATGAGTCGAAAAGCATAGACTTGTACGATTACTGTGGAGGTGTGAAAATTGGTATCAAAGCTCAGCTCTACTAGTGGAGATTGAAGGATTTTTTTTTGGTTGAAGGAAGGTAGTGGCATGACATCCACTACCCTGAAGACATGTTTTGTAGTTTTTGTCGAGGTGGGTATGTGTACTTCTCAACAAGTCGTGTTCTATGACAAGTTGGAATGCATGAAACAAGAAATTCTTAATTTGATGGATACCATTCATGTAATTTATATGCAAGAGAAGTCACGATAGCATTGTGATGAACTTATGTAGGCCATGGAAAGATTGAATCACATATAAAAAGAGATGGCTGAAATGTGGAAGGAAGTTAATGGTTCTTGAGAGCAGGCCAAGGAGGAATATCTTGACCATGAAAAAGATAACCCCAGTTGTGTTGAAGAATAGGTTGGCCCTTTTGTTTTTAAAGAGTATTATTTGGTTAAGTAGTTGAAGTTGTTCATTGTGAAGAGGAAGTTTGTCATATGACCAAGTGTAGGATGAGTGTTGCAGAACAAGTTATAGTCAAAAAAAGAAGAAAATGGTAGAGCGAAGGCCACCAAGGTTGAACTAGATTCAAGACATTCACAACTAAAGAAGGAAGATTGAGATTCTCGCATGGAGGCACCTCATGCAAATGAAGAAAGTCATATGATGATTTTTTTATGAAGGAAGAAGTGGGTTCTTTTGCAAAAGGGACTTATGCAAATATGGATGAGGAGAGGCATGCAATGAGTTTCCTTGGGAAGGTTGACATGGTATCTTGTTCACCCTTGCAATGGATGAGTTTTATTGATGAGAAGCTTGTTTATAAAGAGTCTAAACTAATGATAGATGGTGCAAATGCCTGAGATAAGGGTGGCGGATGAGGCGCTCATGCGATGGGCGAGTCAAGTTTGGCCTTATTGAGGACTTGGATAAGTGTTCAACATGGCTCGTGGGTGAAGGTTGTATGAGTGAGACCACTTGAAGCAGAAAGGAATGTTTGAAGAAGATGTATGACTTGATATGGATTTGGGTAGACTTCTTCATTGAGGCTTCGTTTGAGCTAGGATGAAGTTATTGGTGGACCTTTAGTCGAGAGGAGACTTCGATGAAGGAATGGGCTAGTGGAGAATTGAGCATGATGATGCTAGTTAGAGTTCTTCAACGAGATTTTTCTTAAGTCAAGAAGAGCTCTTGATGGAATGTTGATGGGATAGAGGTTTTGATGAGGATGTGAGACAAGCAAGATGAAGAGTTGAGGGTGTGATGACCAAAGTCGTGCATAACAGGGTGAAATGGGTGAGCCAAAATAAAGGACCGAATTCAAGTGCACATAGGTAAAGTTGAGGGTTCCTAGATGAACTAAGATAGATAATGTGTGAAGGAATTATGTAAGACGGACATGCGAGGTCATTGCGTGAGGGCACCAGTTGAGGGTGTTCATTCGATGAGACCAAGTTCATTTAATAGAGTGATGTGGTGATGTGGCTTGAAGGAGATATGATGTTTATGGTTCTAAGGAACTTGAGACAATGATGACTTGAAGAAACATACAAGATAATTGCAATGCATGAATACTTCATGTTGATGGTGGTCTTGGAGCATTTTGGTTTATTAAGTATTTTGGGTTGAGACCTTGACATGATATGGGGCATGTACCTTTGGGCATA
This sequence comes from Pinus taeda, assembly GCA_000404065.3. Classification (NCBI taxonomy): domain Eukaryota; kingdom Viridiplantae; phylum Streptophyta; class Pinopsida; order Pinales; family Pinaceae; genus Pinus; species Pinus taeda. The sequence continues at coordinate 35,052 of APFE031595458.1, read as the reverse complement.
GTATGATATATGTATGTGAGGAGTGACTTAGTAGACATAGATGGACACAAGGAACTTTGGAGTTGGAAAATGGTTATAGTGATGAAGGTGCCTTGGTGGAAATAATTAAGAAGTGGATTGAGTTTGAGGAGATTTAGTCTTTGCAAGAAGACATGGGATAAGAAGTCATTCCATGGACAATGTTCTTGAAGAAAGAGGGCTTGAGCATCTATGGAGGATATTGGTCCATGGAGTAGGAGGAAGAACATAAACAAGATCATGAGGTGAGTGGAGAATTTCTTCCTTCATAGAAAAGTAAGAATCATATCCCAAATGAGATGGAGTTTTCTTTATGGACTTGTACTATATGGAGATGAAGAGTGAACTTCAGTTGGAAGATGTTTGCATGAACATAAGTATATGTCCAATATGCATATGAAGATGTGAAAAACAAGAAAAATTATGGAGGAATTCTTTATGATGATTGATGGATGTAACAACAGTGTTGGAGAGACAACCAATAACAATGTGAGGAGGTGAATTCTCATGGTTTGGCCATGACAAGTGGATTAGATACCAAACTAATACAAGTAATAAGGGAGCTCAGTGTGCATAAACATGTTGGGTTTAAGTTGGACTATGGAAGTGAACTTTCATAGGATGTGGAGAGTTGCTGATTGGAATGACAGTAGTTACGATTTGATGCATTAGCTAGAGAATATGGAGGGGGTAATATGCATCATTTTCGATTGTTGATGATCATGAATAAGAGAAATTTTCTACATGGATAATTTATTTTAATAGAAAAGAGGATTCATGAAATTTGAAAAGCCTTAATGAAGGTTCAATTGTGAAGGTTGCATAGGCAAGAACAAATTTCTTAGATGATAGCTGATGGATGGTTCCTCCATGACAATATTGATGAAGTTTGGACTTAGTGAAGAAGTTTGAAAAGTAGGATGTTGCTTAGGATAACAACCATTCTAGAGTGGGGGAGGATGTAAGGCCCTTGGTCTTGAGCATGCACAAACGTATTCCCAAGTGGTGAAAACTCGAAGGGTTAGTGGAACAAGAGTTGAGAGGATCTAATGAGACATCTACATGAAGGTGAGCATGCCCACTGAATGAGACATAGAGGCACAATGACACACTCAATAAATAAGGGCATTGGGAAAGACATAACATGAATGACATTAATGCACCCAACAAAATCAAGATGAGTGCACTCGAAGTTTCCATGTATGACATGACAATAAGATCGGGTTCATGATGGATGAATTTAGGTGATGTTGTGAAGAAAGGATAACAAGTTGGAATGATGAGAGGCTGAGATGATACATGAAGGTATCATGTTCTGGGTGTTCCATCCACACTGAAGCCATTTGAGTTAGTTTGAAGGTTGGATGCAAGGAGAAATGGGTCGCCCCAAGTGGCATGACTACATAACCAAAACAATAGACGTGTATAATTTTGGGCAAGTAATGAATGAATGGAGCATCGAATTTTGACAAAGAAATAAGTCAAAGAGAGAAATGGGGACACATAACCATAGGAAGTTAAAGTATGAAAAAGAGAAGCAAAGGGTATATGAGGCTCGGTTGAGCGAAGTCAAACACAAGTTTTTAGGTTTTCTGTTGGATCAGTTTTCTAGGGGTTTTGAATAAGGTTGAGGTGTGAACTATTGATAGTTTCACATAGGTTGGTTTATTGCACAATTTTGGCTTTGATTTTTTGGCTGAAGTCATGTAAGATTTAGGCTACATGTTGTTGAATATTTTTTGAGGTTTCTTATGTGTTGTGGCATTGAACGTTTGGGGTTCAACCTTGGTTGTATATTTGAAGTTGTATAGAAATTGAAGTTCAATAGAAGTGAAGGGGATTTCATTTGGGAGTTCCCCCTCCCATGTTATAACTAATGTGTACATTGACTTATGTTGATATTGCAAAGTGTATGTTACCAAAGAATTATTATTATTGAATATATTATTGGTTTATGTGAACGTTTTCATTGTTATAGTAGAGTAACTAAACTGTTAATGAAGTAAATATTGGAAAATAAACTTAGTATTGGAAAGTTAATGAAAGGCTATTATACTAGGATTTCATGAGACTAATTACACATATTCAAGATAGTGATCTCCCAAAAAAGGTACATAGGCCAAAGGCATAGTTTGGGAAAAGTAACCTTAAGTTGGCCTTACACTTAAGGAGAAAATGTGTTAATGTAACACATCTCGATGAGTCGACAAGGAATTGTGTTATTAACATGGGGCTATGACAGGTGGTAATTCTTTATGCTCCTAGAAAACTTCATTGTATGCATACAAAGTCTCCTCCAATTGATGTTTTTGTTCTTTAGTACATCCCTCTAGAGACACCTTTACTTTTACCTATTCATCTCTTGGTTGATTCTCTCTTAAGAAAAAAAATACAAACTTGCTACTAGAATTGATCAATACATTGTCATGGTTAGAACTTATCAAACATATTTTGAATTTACCTTTATATGCATTGAGGATGAAGGACTTCCTACCCTTAATTAGTTGTTACTAGTCTTCTCTCCTTATGAATATTGAATTCCTCATGGACATGTAGAGGCTTCTAGACACTATATTAGTCATTAGAGGAATTTTGAGATAAAAAATGGGTCTCAAAACAAAAAATGTACTAAAAACATTAACTTTAAAACAACCAATAGGACTGAAGATGATGATGTCATCCCAAGGGGTGAATATTTTGGAGAGAAAAGTAGAAAGCTACTATTTTTATTATATTTTTGCTTGTCTCCTTATAGGTTTACTTAAATGTCATGTGTAGGCAACAATTGGATGTGAAATTAAATTCTACATCCAACGAGTTCCCACTTTTTATACTTCTAAGTAGAATCAAATCGAAAAAAATGGAAATACATGAAAAATAGATTATTTTCATTCTTTTAATGTGGTCTACTCAAAAGAATGCACAATGGATACTTGCTAGATTTTGAATTTAGTTCTTCATCCATTTGGTGCCTACACTTGACATTTGAGTAAACCTATAAGGAGTTAAGAAAAAAATATAATAAAAAATGTAGTTTCCTTTATTTTTCTTTAAAAATTCATAACTCTTATTTTATTATTTTCCTAAGGACCATCATTTTAGACCTCAAAATTATGCTTATGCATATCAAGTGGTATTATGTCTTCCTCCACTTCATCAACATAGTTTTCTCTTATATAAATTTGACCTTACCTTTATTAGTGACCATAAACTCTACATCCTTATTTACCTAATTTAATGGATATGGCTAAGGATGTTAATGAAATTCCAATCCAATCTTTCTGACTATGAATTATACTGTGAACTTGCCTTGTGAGAAAAGGATAAATAGAGCATCCACTTTTGTCTTCTTGATTTGGATCTTGATATTGTATATTTTAGTAATTCCCTTCACTTCGTTGGGATGGAGGTTACTCATACTAACATCCTTTTCCATTATAATGCATATTTCAATATTTTCATCCACATTTGAGCTATTCTCTACATTATTTTTTGAATCCAAAACTAGTATGTTTTTCTTCCTGGCATTATCATTTTATTATTTGTATTTATCTCTATATGTATATTCCAACACTTATCATAAATGTGACCATCAATATCGCAATGGTTACCTTAGTTGCTTGGATCCTTGTACCAAAATGTAGTGGATATTGTATTCTTGTCCTTACTGTTCCACTACTTCTCCTTCTTGAAATTCCCATGGTACTATTTCTACTTGGAACCACTTGGATGTATTTATTCTTACCAATATTGTCTAGATATTTTTCTTGCACACAAGCCTCGTTAGCTATCCTAGGTTTATAGAAAATCACTTCCCTTCTTAAATGATGATGTAAAGCTCCTAGATATTTGATTAGTATATTTAATTTTTTGGAGTGATATACACAACATAATGGCCCTTTTATGAACTTAGTGGTGTACAATAATAACAAAAAGATATATCCTATGTTGTATTTGTACATATTTCCATTAGATTAGTGAAATAGGTTGTCTTTGGCATGTGTCCTTTGTATATATTTGAGTTTGGGACATACATGACTATTTTTATATTTTCTGATGTCAAAGTTCCTACAAGATTAAGTCTAATTAGCCTGGAAATGTAATATGTAAGCCATACCCATATTAAAATGCACCACTACTATGAACTAAGTCAAGCATGAGAGAAGGGGGGATAGTACTCCATTAGACGAAAAGGTAAGGGGGTGGAACCATAACATGGTTCTGTTGATGGGAAAAAATGTACGACAAACAAATATGGGACCTCCCCAGTGTGAAGTCCCAATCAAGCCTCACATCTTTTAGGATAGGAGCCTATTCTGGTATGTGGGCCCAACTACCACCATGTTTGTTTTACTCCTGACTGCCAAATACAGAGATGTTTGAGTGAGGAATAGAATGGAATTTCTAGAAAATGGAGACAAATTTAGCCCATGATTGATAGCTGGAAGTATAAGGCATAAAAATATAACACAAAAAATGCTAAATAATATGTCTCAGGTGGAGTCAATGAGATGAAACCATCTAAGACAAAGACAAATGAGAATGCACTAGAGGTTAATTTCAAATTAGTCCATAATAGGTTACTAGCATAAGTGTCGAACTAAAAACAAAGATTCAAAGTAGACATGCAAGCCATAAGCCACAAACTACTTTGTGAACGTGTATTCAAAATATAAGCACACATGCACACACAATGGAAATAATGGATAGCCATTACAACCACCATCAAGGTGCACAAGGATCAATGCCAAAAGTGAAGGACTTCCCATTAATAATGTTGCAAAATTAAGTACATGTTTAGAAAACCCATCAAGGTCTAGTAGTAGAATGTAAGTTTCTCATAACATCCTCAAGAAAAAGCCCTAGCCTCACCACAACTCACCTAAACATCTTCCAAGAGTAGAGTGCTTTCATCTTCCTAAGCACAAAATAACTTCCAATTCTTTATATATTTCATGCTAATAGCTCCCATGCTTGTAGGAATATCGAATTTTGCAAGGAAGGACATGAGCCAAAATATGCGCATAGAAAGACATATTTGTGATAATAAAAGTTATCCCATCCCCATTTGCATCACCTCCTTCCATAATGATATGAAAGTGTGGCAACAATGCGTATTTGGTCCAATGAAATAGGTTTATGCGCAGTAATTCCATTTTGGAATTGGATCACTCCTACTTCGAAATCCTATCATAATACAAAGAGACATAAAATTTTCAGGATGAATCAATTTGAAATATCATCTAATCATCACACATTGTGAGAGTATTTTGGCATTATAATTTAATCACAAACCATTGATCATATGCCAATCTAATTTGTGTTGAATCTAGATATGGCATGTATAATTTATCATTGGAATTGTTGACAAGATATAACATTTCCTTCAGGATTTTACTCCGAACGTTTTGTATTCCTTGGAACCAATTGTGGGGGGAAGTCGAACCATCTACCATATAGATATATGATGCAATTGGAGAGGGTATAATGTGGTTATGGGATGAACATTGCAGATGGCAAGCGCAATTCATACGAACATGGGAGGATGATTTTGTCATCGAGAGAGCCAATGATTTGTGACTAAGAAGAAGATGAGAGTTGTAGATTGAAAATGAAATTTAAAGAGGCATATTTTGATTGGGGTCTCTTGAAAATTGGGAATGCAATTGAGGTCCATCATAGATGAAAAACCTGATTAGAGGAAGGATAATGTGACCAAGTGAATAAAATCGCATCAAATTCATGCTTTTGATAACGAACAAGTTTGATTAAGTTAATAGTTAAGTTACTCCACTAGATGCTTGAGCCATTTGATGTCACTCCATCAATGGTCGCTTTAAGCTATATGACAAAATAAGAATATGCCTAGAAAAATAATCCCTTGTAATACCATGCATGAGTAGTGAATGCTATCCTACATAGGTACACTAACTAATTCAATGCCTCCTTCTTATTTGTTGCATTGTATTAACAACACTTCAACTCTTTTATCTCCAATCTCATCTTTACCAGTTGCTTCACTCTTAAACAACCTAATTTTTGTGCTACCAACTCGCAAATTAATAGATCAATGACTTAAAAATTATCCTCTTCGAGGGGGAAACCTCCTTTACATTACATAATTGAACAACTATTGGATGATACAAATGAAAAGACCTCCTTTGTATATGTATGAGTCTAAGGGGTCACAATATAATCAAAGCCTACATAGCAATAATAATGTATGGGCACAACAATAACAATAGTGTACTTCTATGGGGCACAACAATAACAATAGTGTACTTCTATTGTGCACATCAATAACAATATGGGGGTTACATGGGCACAACAATAGCAATAAGGGGGCTACACTGACAATAACAATAAGGGGGATACACTGGTATTATAGGGACCTAACATGCTCCTCTCCTTCAAAAACGTGTTGTCGTCAATTCTTGAGTAGTTTTGGATGCTTCTATATAAAATTTGCATCCTCCCATGTGGAATCTTCAATAGGTAACTTCTTCCACTTAACAAGATGCTATGAAATTGATCGATTTTGTAGCTTTCAAATTCTTTTTTCCATGACTTCTTCAGGCTCAAATATGATTTTTCATTCTTCGTCAAGTTCTGGAAACACTATTTGAACTATAAGCTTCTCACTGATAACCTTCTTTAAACATGAAAAATGGAAAATTGGTTGTACTCTGGAAGATGTAGGTAGCTCAAATTTGTATTCCATAATACGAATATTTTTCATAACCTTGTAAGGACCATAGTACTTGGGCGAAGATTTATTATATTTCATAGCTTGCTTGAGAGACATTTATTTATATGGTTGTACCCACAAAAGTACCGAGTCACCTACATCAAAACTTCTTCCACTGCGATATTGATCTGCCTGTTGTTTCATTCAGTTCTACACTAGAGTGAGGTTATCCTTTAAGAATTGGAGAAAATGTTGTTGATGCTCAATGTGACCTTCCACTGCTTGAACCTTATAATTTTCTCTTAAAGATGATGTGATGGATGGTGGATGATATCCATAAAGTGCCATAAAGGGGGTCATTTTTGCTACAGTATGGAAGGAAGTGGTATACCACCATTCAGCTAGAGTTAACCACTTGACCCATTATTTTTTCTTATCAGATACAAAGAAATGAAGATATCCTTCCAAACATTTGTTCACTATCTCAGTTTTCCCATCAGATTAATGATATTAGGATGAGCTATGAGCTAATTGAGTACAAAGACAAGAAAATAATTCCTTTCGAAAATTTCCAATGGAAATGGGATCTCTATCGCGTACTATAATATTTGGGTTTCCATGTAGCTTTTGAATTGTTTTCATAAATGTGGTAGAAACTGTATTGGCTTTAAAAGGATGAGATAATGCAAAAAATTGTGCATGCTTGGTAAGTATATCAACTACCACCATCATGACCCTCGTTCCTTCAAACTTGGATAAAAATGTGATAAAATTCATTGAGACATCCACCTAACACTGACTTGGAATGGCTAAAGGTTGTAACAAACATAGGCTCTTAATTGTCTCAACTTTATTTTGATGGAAAACCAAACATTCTGCCAACTTATAAATATCATATTTAATGCCATCCCAAAAAATTTCTTCTTGACCATATCATAAGTTTTTAAAAATACTAAGTGACCTCCTAAGGGAGAGGTCTGCAATTTGAAAAGAATATTTTGTTTGAGTTGGGAATTATTATAAAGATACAAGCAATTTTTGTACCATAATGAATCATTTTTCTAACTAAATGTATCAGATCTACTGGAATTTTACAACAACTTTTGAATGAGTGACCACACCTATTCATCATTCTTATATTCATCTATTTCTTTGATTATCTAGTCAGGTTGGATAATAGAAATTGCACAAGGAAATGCTTCCACATCCTCATCCTTTCTTGAGAGTGCATCTGCAACAACATGTTCCTTCCCTTTTTTGTAGATGATTTCAAAGTCATAACCCAACATATTTGCGACCCATTTTTGATGATATTCTAAAGATAATCTTTGTTCCAAAAAGTACTTAAGACTATCATACCTTGAAGTTTCTTCTCATTACGTAAGGTCGCCATTGCTTTAGTGCATGTAGTATTTCCAACATTTCCTTCTCACAAATACGTTTGTGTAAATACTTTCCTTTGATTGGATGACTTTCGAAAGAAATGGGTCTTCCTTGTTGCATTAAAAAAACACCAATTCCATTTCCTAAGGCATCACATTCCACAATAAAAGTTTTTGTGTAGTCTGACGTAGCTAAGACCGGTGCATGGCACATTGCCTCTTTAAGATGTTCAAAGGCCTTCGTTACTTCTTCAGTCCAAGAAAATGCATCTTTCTTCAGTAATGATATTAGAGGTGCTACTATTCTCCCATAATTCTTAACAAACTTGTGATAGGACCTTGTCAACTAGAGAAATCCTCGAAGTTTCTTTATGGTTGTGGGCATTTTCCATTTGTTAACAGATTTAATTTTGGTAGGGTCTATCTTAACACCCTCATGAGATACAATATTACCCAAATATTCCACCTCTTGTATTCCGAAGAAAAAATTTCATGTTTTTGCATATAATTGTTTCTCCTCAATAGTTTGAGCACCTTATCAATATGTTGAACATGATCCTTCCAAGACTTGTTGTAGATTAGTATATCATCAAAAAATATTAACATAAATTTTTCAAAATGTGGACGATGCACTAGTAAGGCTAAAAGGAATGACCAAACATTCATAATGATCCTCATGAGTTTTGAATGTTGTTTTTGGAATATCTTCAGTCTTTGTTCTAATTTGATGATATCCTGAATGAAGATCCAACTTGGTGAAGTAAACGGCTCCATGTTTTTCATCCAACAATTCATCAATGATAGGAATCGAAAATGTATCTTTAACAGTGAGCTTGTTGAGCTCCCTATAATCCAAAAACATACACCATGCTCCATCCTTCTTGTGAAACAATCCTACTATAGAAGAGAAAGAACTTTCACTAGGTTGAATTATAATAACCTCTAACATTCCTGCAACCATACATTCAATTTCACTCTTTTTCGCATAGGGATATATGTAAGGCATGTTTTTTGGAGGGACACTTCCTGGAATCAAATGAATAGAATGATCATGATCACAAATGGGTGGGAGGCCTTTCAGAGTCTCAAAAACCTTAGAATGATTGTCCAAGACTTTTTGGAGATCTGGAGAAATAGATGATTTCAATGTTTGAACCTCTAGTGAGCATAATTGTGCAATTATGCCCCATTGTTCTTTATATAGAAGATTTGTCATGACATTATAGCTAATTATGTTTCTTGGTTTCCTTGCAATACATCTCAATTCAACATCCTTTCCTTCACAAAAAAAAATCAAGAAAATTTCTTGAAAATTGAAATACATCGTCCCCAAAGATTGTAACCATTGGACTCTTAGTACCATATCAACACCACCCATTAGAATGGAAATAATTGGACTATTCAATACATATTTCCCCATGGTTATCTTGATATTATGGAACTTTATAGAGAAATGTATAGTTCCTCCATTTGCAACCATCACTTGACACTCTCTTGTCGGATATAGGAAGCAACTCAATTCCTTGGCTATCTTACAACGAATAAAACTATGGGTACTACGTGAATCAATTAGCACTATTAACTTTTACTTCATGATATATCCTTCTATATTGAGAGTTTTAGTAGTGGTAATTATTTCCAATGCATTAGAAGATATGGTCGGATTCATTTGTTCTTTCTTGGGGGTTAGCTCCTGGTGTATATCCTCCTCTTTTGATGTTTCATGTTCCTTTTCTTCCTCCTCTTCACAATATATGTATAATAATTTCTTCTCATCACACTTATGACCTTCAGTGTATTTTCTACCATAACTATAACAAATCCCTTTTATCTTTTTCCTCCAATTGTTGTGGTGTCAATCTTGTAGGTTGTGGAATACTAGGAGCAACAACACTTCCATATTTATAGTTTTGAGTGGTAGACTTCCTCGTTGCCATAATATTACTTTCATCTTTTCTTGCAACCCCAAATGCCTTCTCTAATGAGTCTAGTTTCCAAAGGCAAACCTCATTGTTATGTGGAATCTATGACTATGGATAGAAGTATCTTTCGTAGGCTTCATGGACTGATGTAGAACAACAGAAAGCCAAAGACACTAATTTTTTCCTTAAAGTAAATAGGTAATGGGATGAAGCTTACCTAGAATCTATCGTATGCTTCACTCCTTCCTTGGATTGAATGCTCCAATCCCAACTCCAATCACTAGTATTAGAACCTGCACAGTCAGATAACACAAGACAACGATCCATAGAATCTATGTAACATCATCTAATCATTTTGTTCAATAGATCAAAATGGTATTGAAATATATGAAACCATAACATCATATATAGGAAAACAAATAATTCTTTGCATTAATAGAAATGGAGTGAGTTACAACAAAAAATAGGTGTTGATGTTGTAAAAGAGCTCCTCCAACTTGACTTGTCCTTTCCTTGTCACATAGTGCACCCCTAATCACCATAATGCATGGAAATATATCTCTCACATCAGTAGCATAAGGGTAGAATCACTCTCCAAAATCCAACCCATTGCCTATGGATGGCAATAAATATATAGGTGAAGGAGGTAATTCATGAATTATTATCCTTTTATCAATTAGGGCTTGAGATCCACACTTGATGGGATGATGATAACAAAGGATAAGGGATGAAAAGTTCAATATAGGATAGGATAGGGTTTGATACTTTTATCTGAGATAAGTGGTTACAACAGATCCTAGAAGCTTATGGAAGAATATGCTTCGGGATTCTCTCTCTTTTTCTTGAATTTCTAGAACCAGCGCAGGTGCATATTGGAGAAACCTATATGTGATCAATGTAATTCATATTGGAGCAACCTCGTAGTCAACACTATCTAGTAGGAGGACAGGGAGCATTGATCCTTAAAATGAATGAAACAAGGTGTTTTTAGGCAGAAATTCAGGGATTAAAATGAGTCATGCTTAGGGATTTGTACAAGGATTATGAGAAGGAGTTCAAAGGATGTTGATTGATCCAGCTAAAAGTTTTTTGACCATATGTGAAAAAATGGCTCATGTTGGAAGTTATCTTTCAAAGTCACTATGAAGATATCAATCCTATGCTCCTCTAGAATATCGGTTATCCTAATATTCAATTTTTGGAAGTCTTCAATGTGCTCTTCCATTCAAACCTCTTGTTTGAGATTTATTAATTGGATAAAGAAGGTGTTTCTCTTTGTATATTCATAATGTGCTATCATTTCCTCCATAAAAATTGACCAGGTGATAATTGGTTTACGAGAAAAAATCCATCTATACCATACAAACTGATTGGGTTCTAAATATAAAGATGTAATACATACCTTTTGTGAGGGTTTCACATCCTTTAGATCAAAATATTGCTCCATATGTAGTATCCATGTTACTGGATCGTTGTGATCAAACTTCCTCTTATCTATCTTTGCAATGTGTTGGTTCTTAAACCCCACATTGGAGTCTCTAAAATCATCATTCATATTACTTTTGTCCTCATCATGATTTTCATGGATTATATTGTCACCATCGGGAAGCCTTTCTTACAACAACTTTACCAAACCTTCCATTTATGCTTTCAAATCATCCAAATCTTCTTTTAAACCATCCATGCCATCTTTTGTTCCTCTTTATGAGAGAGAAATTTATTGCACTTGG
>APFE031595458.1:6601-22861 GCA_000404065.3 Pinus taeda | reverse complement strand
TGACTTGATTATGGATTGGTTTTGTGGAGTGAAGTTGTATGTGATGGCGCATCTCCCTGTTTCAACATTAAACCCTTAAATTGCTATAGAATAAACTACGTTATGTGCAATTTCAACCACTTTATATAGAATTCAAATCCAATGCCTCAAACAAAATTTATGACAATTTTCACTAGATCACTTGTTTGAGACTGAATTCTGGAGCGTGAACAAAACCCTAACTTCTTTGGACCATACCTCAGAAAATATAGTGAACCAAGATTTCAAATTCTGGAACAAAGTTCAACAATATTTTTGCACTACGTGGTTGCCATTTTATATTTTGAAGCATCATATAAGAATTGTTATAGTAAAAATTCCACAATAACATGTTTGAAGCAGTGAAACCATAGAATCCAAGCTCTTATACCAAATGTTATGCAACCAACTCACAAATACATAGATAAATGACTTAAAAATTATCCTCTTCAAGGGGTAAACCTCCTTTACATTACATAAATAAAAAATTAATGGATGATACAAATGACAACACCTCCTTTGTATATATAGGAGTCTAAGGGATCACAATATAATCAAACTCTCTTAACAATTAATAATGAAAGGGGCCCGAAAAAAAAATAGTGGGGTTCTATGGGGCACAACAATAACAATATGGTGGCTACATGGCACCTCAATAACAAATAAGGGGGATACACTAACAATAAAAATAAGGGGGCTACACTAGTATTATAGGGATCTAACACTGATGATAATGGTAGTGCAGCTACTACTAGCAAGGGCTCAAGGAAAAAAGGATATGACATTCATGGGATTATGTGCTCCAATAACTTGATCACCAAATATTCCATATCAAATGTTCAAAATACTATGCATTTTGGATAAATCACATCGATGGTTTTCATTACTTGAGGCAAGGTATTTAACTTCCTCAAGTGAACTAGATAAGCACACTATAAAAAGTAGATCCTTTCTCAAGGATGGAGAAAATGGAAAATAAAAATGACATCATTGGTCTTTGTCACCATATGTGTATTTACATAGATGTAAAATGCACTGCAACAATTATTTCGAACATTCAACTATGACATTCTCCATATTCCAACTTCAAAGAAAGAGTTTGCAATCCATCCACAATGATACGATTTTGGGAAGCTTCTTTATTTTCTTGTGAGGAAAGACTCCCATCATGTTCCACAAAATATGTAACACTTGTGGTTGATGGTGAAAGAGAAACCTTCATACCTATGGAAATAATTTTATCTGATATATAATCAATTCCCCAAACTAGAAACTATAAGATTGTAGTGATTTTACTTTCCCAATCTGGAAAAGCCAATTTTTGATATCTTATTTATAATTATTCAATATTTTGAGCAATGGTTTCCTCCATATCAATCCTATTCCTTTTCCTAAGAAACATATAACATGTGAACAAACAAAGTTTGAATTTTATGAGAAACTCTTTTTAGACAAAATGTGATATTCTTTACCACAGGTCCCAAACTCAATATTACAAGATGTCCCAATTTGTTAACTATGACTCAATGTATGGATGTGTAAAAAGAGCACCTTTAAGAGAGTAGTCAATGGGCCTGATAACTAGTCACAACCATTGGAATTCCCCATCAAGAATCTAGATGAAACATCTGTATTGATATCAACCAATGCCCTTGGCTTGGAGACCTTTAAAATAGGCTTCATCATTCTCTCAAAAATCATAAAATCATTAATGTCTAGAGGACAACCATTGAGAAAGAATGTGACGTTAATCTCAATTGACATACTTGAGCAGTTAAAACTCTTAGCACATATGATCCTACCCACTGAGGAGGTAAAGAAATTATTATATCATATTATACTAGCTTTATAAATGGACCAATTTAAAATCTTACAACCTTGAAACCTTCATCCATGATGGATGTTTCTATTAGGGTGAGGCTTAATGATTTTTGGAAAATTTCATTAGCAGAAAATCTCTATAATTTTACTAATAGATTTCCTATATCACCCTCACATAAATCGTGGTAGTCCTAACTTTCTAGAGAAGGTGATTGAGGATGACACATAAATTAATATAGGATTTTCCATTTCACTATGAGAAATTCTAACCACCTATGATTGAAAGGCTTGTCATTCTATATTTAGCATTAATCCCTTTCAAATGATAGAAATCTCACACAAGATGTAACATATCCATCTTGGTATTTAATTTATTTTTGGAATTCAGCAATATAATGAAGCACCTATGCTAGTAATGACTCCCACTCTTCACTTTCATAAAGAGCACAAACCATTTCATATAGTTTTGCATCTAATTCAAAGCTCCCTCCCTTATAAAACACAACTGTCACTTCACCATCAACCACAACTACATGTCTTTTCCACCAAGAAACGAATGATAATTCTCAACAACACCTTTTTTCAACTACAAATATAATTTCTCAAATTCCACAATAGATTACAAATATTTTGGCAAAGTGTCATCACTAATTGTATTATGTAAATCATAATCTACTACAACTTGTATTTTGAAATATTTAGTGGTCAATGGAATAAATCATTTGATGGACTTGAGTTGTTTGGGATTGCAGATCCTGAATTAGTTTGAGTTATTGAGCTTCTAGCTATTACATGGGGAGGTGACATCAAAAAATAACCATTTGTAGATTGTCTCTTTTTTAATACATGATGACTTTCAAAACCTTCTAACACATTCCTAGTAGACAGTGAGGCTCTTCTTCAATTTGCCTCATGATGTAGCATTGTAGGTCTTAACGGTTAAAACTTCCTCAAATTTCCAAACGCCTAGGCTTATTCTTAACAAATTTATTTTTTATATGAACCACTTCTTCTAATTTAAGGGGGATTGATGGCCATACTATAGGTTTGGGATAGGGTAGAATGCACAAGGTTTCACTATACACAAGACTTCCTAAGAATAATTTCCTTGTGACTACAATCATCTCATGCATATTATAATATTTCCAATCACCAATAGAATATTTATGTTGTTGGATTATTTTTCTTCATATTTCAATGATCCATGGTGTGAAATCTACCATTATGTGAATTAATATGGTTCAATTTCCATCCCTCCCAAACCCTAGAAATACAAAGACAAGTATGTGTTGGGGTGAATGCATATTATATGTTTTATCTCTTTCCTAAATTAATATGCTTGCATTGAAACCAATTGCAACATCACTAAAACCCTAGACCTGTATGGCATAAATAAATTGAAGGTGTTTGCAAAATCATGACAATTATTTCTTGATTATTTAGAATGGTGGGTTGTGCCAATGACTCTGATGACCATGAACATAAGTTTTGTACAAGATGAAACATTGGAAGATAATGCACATGATCAGGTAGACAAAAACCCATGGAGCTGATTCATTCGTGGAGAACATTCGATAGAAATTAGGTTGTTATGAAAGATATTTATAAAGTATGCAAAGGAAACATCCATTAAAACCGCGAAAAGCAAAGGGAGACCTAGAATTTAGGTGTATAGGGTAAACATTTTGTGAAGTATTGTAGCGGCTATGATAATTGGAAAACCACTTGTAGAATGCAACATCATTTCCTTCATCTCTTTAATTGATCAAGTCTTATTAATAATGCATGAAAATGTTGAACTAAAAACATGGGTTCCACTTTTAGCTTCATGTCCATTTAGGGATGTGCCATCCATATATATCACAATTATGTCTTATTAGTCCTTAGGCACCCAACCAATAATTATCAACATAAGTATTCAATGTTGACATGGAAAACATGATAGAGAGTTGATTATATTCAGAACTTTAAAGTAAGTTTCTATTGTTGGTTTCCTTCCAGCGAGTTTCCATAGCCCTAATAGAGTCACTCAAGAAATCACAAGCATTCCTTTGTTGCTAGCAGGCATCCATAACCCTGACCAAGTTGCTTGCAACAACATTTTGTGCAATAATCCTTTCTCATTCATTTACCATTTTATTTATTTTTTTATTTTGCATGCCCTTGGCATGATTTGTTAAATAATTCATTGCACCATGGGAGATGAGGGATCTCAACATATTTTATGGGAATGAGAGGTTGTTTCTTGTTTTGCAGAAGCTAAAAGATTTTATGACTTAGGCTTTCCATCATGCTATACCTTCAAATCACATCACAAATTGATAGGTGGACAATAAAAACACATAAGTCAAAATTGTCTAGGACCAAGCGAAAACTAGATTTTAGGTTATAGGTATGGGTTGCATGAACTTATTAGAGTTCCCCACAAATAACAACTCATATTTTCCTTATTGATAGACCAAACTCATGTAAAGGATATCATGGATGAGATTTCCATACTAGGGTCTACAAGAGGCTGCCTCTTGGAGGGACCATAAAGAACACACACAAGCATTGGTTGCAATTTTAGCATTAAGAAAAGCAAGGTAGATAAGGAATCTCTTCATGACATCATTTATGTATAGACTTAAAAAGAATAGGAAGAGAACAAGGCTTAAGTGGAAGGATGAATTATAATGAAATACAATGAAAAATGCAAGAGAAAATGGAATGCAATGTAACCAACAAGTAAATGCAATGCAAGGAGAAGATAATTATAAATGAAAAATAAATTAATGATGCAATGAAGTGAACAAAAACTACCTAAAATAAAAAGGGAAATCAATGCTAGAAATATAGCAAGAAAATTGTAGAAATAACTCGAAATTTGTAGTCGCTGATGGATTCAGACTAAACATAATAGACAAGGAAAAATCTACTAAATTCCGCAGAGGTAAAACTAACAATTGAAACACATGCAATCATTCAATCACAATGAACATAGTTTTTACTGGGGAACCCAACTGGGAAAAGCCCCTCCTCTATTTCTATTATATCAGATGGGAACAATGATCTATTGATCTAAAATTATGCAAGAATGCAACATAATACATATATAAACATAAACACAGAGATGAAAGATAAATAACACTTCATTTCATTAATATCAAGAACTAAAGTAAGCTTACATACAGAATGGAAATAAACTACCTCGGGTGATGGTAGCTTATCTATGAGAAGAGATGTGTTAGCTACATACCTCTGAATCATGTTAGAATGAGGCTTGAAGTTTTATTTATTATTAAGAAACAATAAAAAACCCTAAACAACCAAAAACCTAACCCTAAGAGACGAAGCACCAAAACTATGGCCCCGTTGGGGTAAATTGGTACATCAATTTCCTATGGTCATAATTTTGGAATACGATCTCTATTTGATGCACACGATACCTCATTAGAAATATGTATTCTAGGAATATAACATTAAACTGTAAACATGACTCTAATTCTCACGATTTCTTTTTTTCCTAAAGAAATGTTGCTTAGGCCCCAAAACAACTCCAGAAGTTCAAGACCCAAAAAAATACCAAAAATAGTAAACTGTGTACAATTGTGGAAACTAAAAAAATGAAAGAAACAATGGTGGGGTTCAAAGTGGAATAGGTGTGTAGCCACCAAAATCCACCTGGATTAGTCCTCCACCCTTAAGAAGCAATGGTCCCCATTGTGTTGAGTGTCTCCATGAGATGGAGAAACTTCTATTGAACTTGATCCCTGGTGATCCACTTTCCTTGGTGCAGGAGTTTGACAACTTTGAAAACCCAATATAGTTGGATCTTTTGTTGGTGAGTGTTCCTATTCTGTGTGTCCATGATCCTATCAGTTGTGGCATGTTCTATGAAGCTTGGGTTGAGATCTATTGGTGCCAACTACTCAACAATGTCTGATGTGTCGAGTAATGGGGGAAGTATGTCTGTAGCTGGTCCACATTGAATACTGGGTGCAGGCCGAGGAATGGTTGAATTCTAAGTTCAAAATCATTTTTCCCTACAACCCTAGATATTGTGTAAGTCCCATATCGAAGCAGGCAAAGCTTCGGGTAGGCCCCAACAAGACACTCCTTCTGCAACTGTAACCAAAATTTCTTGTCCACCTGAAACTTGTGTGGCACCTGATGCTGGCGCTAATTGTACTTAGAATTTGATCTATATAATATCATGGACCTGCTGGCATATGTGTTGAATGAACTTAATGAATCAGGTACATCTATTAACTTCAGACTAGACATGAGCCAAATGGGACATAGTGGCAACATCAATGGGACATAGTGGTTGGAATCCCAGACCCACCTAAAAGGGCCTGTGGCCAATTGAGTTGTGGATATCTCTATTGTAGTTGTGTTATACATAGGATAGCCTTTCATCCCATGTGCATGGATGCTTCAAGTTGTCCATGTGTACGATATGCATGATCATCCTGTTGACGACCTCTGTCTAGCCATCAATTTCGAGGTGGAAGGCCATGGACTTAGTGAGCTTGTTATCTAACAATGACTAAAGGATTGACTAGAATGCACTTAGGAACCTACTATCTTGATCAAATATAATGGATTATGGGATCCCAAAGTGTACCCACACTCCTTCAAAGAAGAGATTAATAGTGGCTTCTACTTTGATACTCTTCTTGCAGGTCGTTAGAATGGCCATCTTGGAGAATCTATCGATGATCACAAAAACACAGTCATTTCCATTCTTGATAGAAGGAAGGACTGACATGTAATCCATGGATATGGATTCATAGGGCCAGCTAGGAGTAGGCAAAGGAGTATACAAGCCTTGTTTTTTTATTGTAGTTTTTGCAATGGCGTAGATAGTGCATGATCAGAGGTACTTCCCAACATCCTGTCAAAGGTTTTGCCAATAAAAATACCTCTACATCACTAACTATCTCTTTTCTATCCCAAAATGTCCAATAACTTGGCTGTAGTGCGCCTCCCAAATCATCTTGGCACGCTTGCTTGAAGGAACACAGAGGTGTCCCAAGTGGCATAAGACCACATCTTGGAGGTAAAAGTATGGAACTTTAATACCTTCCAAGAGCATTTAATATGCCGTGTTGAATTCCAAATCACTCTTGTAAGGATGTGGCCATTCTGAAGTCTCATTTCCACTAGAGTCAAGAATAGTGCTCAACGCCATGACCGGTGGTTAGCTGAGGCATTCTACAACATTATTGGTGCTTCCCTTTTTATACTTAATGTTCAAATGGAACTGTTGTAGGTATGTGGACCATTTCTGATGGCAATCATTCTTAAACTTTCCTTGTGTTTGTATGAACTATAGGGGTCAATGGTCTATGTGGATGATTGTTTCCTTCCATAGAAAGTAGTGCTTCCATTGTCGGTAGGCTTGCACATTGGAGTACATCTCTTTGTCATAGGTGGGATACTTTTGGACTATATCTAAAAGTGCCTCATAGTGATATGCCACTAGATGCCCTTGCTAAGTAAGAAATGCACCAATAGTATAGTTGGAGGCATCTATCTCAATCTCAAATGGTTACTGCAGGTCTCGTAGTGTGAGTAGTGATGCAGAGTAGAGGTGATGCTTCAACTTAGAAAATGCATTCTGTTGGGATTCATACCAAAAGAACTTTTCTTTTACTCCACCCTCTATGACTTGACTCAAAGCCCAAGTGATATGAGAGAAACCCAACACAGACCTATGATAGAAATTGGCAGGGCCCAAGTACTTGCAGAGCTCTATTAGAGTGGTTGGGGCTGCCCAATCTTGAATAACTTATATCCTGGTTGGGTCCACATCAACACCCCACTCATCAATTATGTACACTAGATATTAAACTTGGGTCATACCAAAAGTACATTTCTCCAAATTGGCAAACAATTTGTGTTCTCAGAGGGTTTGGAGGACCTATCAAATATGGTGGAGGTGATCTTCCCAACTCTAGCTGAAGATTAGGATTCCATACAAATACACTACCATAAATGAGTTTGTGAAGGGCCGCAAGATGTCGTCCATCAACCTAATGAAGGTTACAAGGGAATTTGTCCACTCGAAAGGCATGACCAGCCATTTGAAAAGGGATTCCTGGGATTTGAAGGAAATCTTCCATGCATTGTAGGCTTTGATTAGTACCTAGTCATAACAAGCCTTCAAGTCAATCTTGCTGAAATATTTAGCCCCCTCAAGATGGTCCAGAAGATCATCAATCTGTGGGATTGGATACCTATTCCAAAGAGTGATATTATTTAATAGTTGATAGTTAATACAAAGTCTCCAGGTCCCTTCTTCCTTCTGTACCAACATAATCAGGCTCCCACAGAGTGATGAACTTGGCTTGATGTGCCCTTTCTGCAAAATTTCTTGAATCTGCCTCTAGATTTCATCTTTCTCTAGAACAGAGCATCGATAGATCATCCGATTGGGTAGCGTCATGCCCAAGGTTAGATCGATGGAGTGCATGACCTGACAGTGTATGGGTACCCTTATGGGTGAGGTGAAGATGTCCCTGCAGTTCTCCATGACCTTGTGGATCTGCTACTGTTGTGCATAGCAACCCTCTCTAGGGGCCATGGATGTGGACACAATATTCTTCTTATCCTGAGGGTGAGTCATAAGGAAGAAAAATTTCCTGATCTGTGAAATTTTCTTACTGAATTACTTCACAGAGATCAAAGAGATGGTTGTAGATGGTGCTACCAATGGTATCCTATATAACTTATTACCTAAAGAAATAAAAACAATGTGAGGCCTAAACTCATCCACAACATGATGTTTCCATAAGTATTGTTTGCCTAAAAATACATCAAAAACTTCAAAAGGAGAAACATCACACATTACCAAATCTGTGAAGGGCTTGATAGTGTAGGGAAGGTGACACTACTAACTGAGATGGAGATGTCATCCTTAGTGAAGCCACCCAATGGTGTACGACTACAAGTGTGGTGTGGTGGGTAGCCCCAAATTCTCAACCATGAGTGACTGCTTGGCTTGACAGTCACTTGTGTTGTGAGTGGGGATCTTATGGAACTCACACAACTTTCCTGTGTCCTTGTTTGTCTTCGTCGTGTTGTTCTTTGATTGTGGCTTCAATGGGTTGTCCTGGGTCACCTCACCTTGTCTTTGTCCTTTATTATGAGGTTTGGGGGTGCCTTTCCCTTGCTTTAGATTCAAAGATCCAAAGTCTCATTTCTTCTATTTAAAATTTTGTTCAATATTGATAGCATATATATACATGATGCCAAGCGAGGATATGTCTAGGAACTCCATCTCATCCTGGATGTATTTTTGTAGGAAACCTCGGTACTTGAGTACTGGATGCCACTCAGAATCCTTGATACCTAACTTCATGCGAAGGGCATGAAAATTATTTGTGAACTCTAGCATGTATTGGTCCATTCCCTACCACAATGTGGTCCACTTTATGTACTTATCTTCATAGCCCCTAACAGGTAATACTACTCATTGATGGTGTCTCAGAAAGATTTCCAAGTGGGTAAGACTGTAAAAAATGAGGTTTTCCTCTCTTCCTTCTATTCATAGTAGGCTTCCCACCAATCCTTGACGTGTGGGGCAACTTTGAGGAGTGAAAAGTAATATTTCCCCTACTGGAAAAATTGTGAATCGAAAAATAACCTTCCAACATATTTAACCATCTATCTCTGGTGTTTGTATCTATATCGTCTTCAAATATGGGAATTTCAAATTTGAGTTATACCTTGAACGGAACGGTGCCTCCATATTAGTTGTTGGATGAAGATGCATTGCATGTAGGCATCTGGAGAAGAATCTGAGAAAAGTTTTCCATCATCACATTCCTCTATCCCTTGAGGGCTTATTACACAAAAAACTGTCACGATGACTTTTTATAGTTTGTGTGAGTCCATCACCACTCATACATACCTCCTTTGCAAGTCTCAAGCCTCATCTCTTCATGTCAAGCCTTGAAAATGGGAGAAAGAGCTTAAAAATATCTCAAATCTTGGTTTCGCACTTTCTCCTAGCATTGCTTGTGGTACCACACCCAATGGTCATTTCCCCTACAAACCTGACCGCTCTGACTGTTAAGTGATGGGTGCGAACCCCTGTAAAAGTTAAAAAGGCATGAGTACACTCTTAAAAACTCACCTTGGGTCACTTCTAGACACTTCTAGAAGGAATATTACACTGGCAAGTCCGCTCCACCTTGGTTCATCCATTCCATAACTAAGGGAGCTAACTCCATGATATGAGGTGCTTATCCCATTCAAGGAGGAACTTATCCCTTCAATGGTGGACCTGCAACTTCCTCCATTTGCACTATAAATTCAGGCATTGGGTTGGTTGTAGGAGAGGTTGAAAGTTGAATATTTTTGAGGGTAAATGTTGCTGGAAATTACACTTCCTTTTTGAGCTTGTGAGAGGAGAGATCACATACCTTTCATGTCATTTGGGAAGTGAGTGAGGCTTGTCAAAGTAGAGGAGACTGCTGCTGGACCCTGGAAAGAACTTGTGCAACATCAAGGCAAAGGTTGTAAGGTTCTTTTATTCATAAAGTTAATACAATCAAGTTTGTTTTTCTCAATGAACTGTCTCTAATGGTTTATTTTATGAGTTCCTTGATCTTCATAATGAACATGTTTTATTATAATATCTATGCAGGTATGCTTTGATGTGTGTTTGTTTGTGTATGCAGGTTGTTGAAAAGGAACTGCTTGAAGCTATTGGAATAAAGCTACCACAAACAAGCTTTAGACTGAGGTAGGGTCTGTTACACCTCTTAGTTTTCATTTATGAATTGAAACATGTTTAAAGAAAAGTAGATTTGCTTGTTCTCTTTGTTGCTAGATATCGTTCGATACTAGGGAGATCGGTCTTGTCCGGAAGAACAATTTATCTGGCCAACACTACTCACGATAATCTAGGCAAAAATGATTACCAAGTAATTGTGAATTGCATAATACCTCTCGGCAAACCAAG
Source organism: Pinus taeda (assembly GCA_000404065.3). Taxonomy (NCBI): domain Eukaryota; kingdom Viridiplantae; phylum Streptophyta; class Pinopsida; order Pinales; family Pinaceae; genus Pinus; species Pinus taeda. The sequence continues at coordinate 12,066 of APFE031595458.1, read as the reverse complement.
AAGTATGAGCATGCAATCTCGCTGAATGTTGTGTTTGGTGTATCATGTTTACAAGGTGGCAGACTCAGCTTCCTACAGATAAAGGATTGCAACCTAGTGGGGTCTCCCTTTATATGCGCAACGGTAAGGGGAGCACAAGTCCGTACTAGCATTTTCTAGTGCCGAAGAGAACGAAAACTGGTAGGTTTAAAGATTTTGGAACATGTCTCTAGCCTAGACCTTCTAAATGTGATCGTTAGGTTTCAAATGTGCCTTAAGTTAATTGAATACATTTTAAATTTTATCTTGAAATTATGTCTTGGTTTTCAGGCCTTATTGATGTGAGTCGAAAAACTCCTATATGTAGCTAAATGAGACAAGACCCTTTCAATTCAATGAATTGTTTACACTAATGAAAGTAGAAAACAAACGCAATGTAATCAAACAAGAAATTGAAAGCAAAATGACCTTTTCACTACTTCTCTTTTTGAAAATAAAATAATGAAAAACTCTTTCCTATTCCTATCTTTCCTATCAAATGAACTTCAAGTAATCCTTTCAATAGTAAGGAGAATTCATTTCTTTTCCAATGCAAATGATGATGCAACTCTAGTCTTCAATGATGCTAGCTAATGTAACATATTGATTCAGCAAACTAGAATTGTGTATTTTCTATTGAAATGATAGAACAAATATTTCAAAAACACTTCAATGATTTTTTTTTTAAAACAATTAAATTCAAGAAAATGCAAAGCACAAAAGATAATTCCTTCCAACCAATGATGCAAAGACTCAACCAAAAAACAAGATGAGCAATGTGACCTATGCCAGAAAAGAGATGCTTAATCAATAAACGAAACTTTTCAAACTTGTTAAATGGAAATCAAAGCAACAAAAGGTCTAAAAACGAAATGCAAGGAGCAAAGTAACCAAGAACTTGACTCGTTGAGCACACAAAGAGCTGAATGGATGAAGACCTAAATGCCCTAGGGCCACAAATCATCCAAGGGCTCAAGAAACCAAGTAAAGATAAGGCAAACCAAACAAGCATATAAACCAAGCTAATGAAGCTTTCTAGTCAAGGAGAACACAACCAGAACAAGTTAAGAGGCATAAATCAAGAGGGCAAGACACACTAGTTATGATCTAGGGGAAACCCTAATATTCACCTACAAGAATCGGTGCAACTGCCTAACTGAAAAAAAGCACTAGAAGGGGGTCGACGCGTCTGTTTTAGAGAAACTCACGTTGATCGGTGTGAATGTGATGAAAATAATCACGCTGACCGAGGATTCAAGAAAAAAATCAAAGGATAAAACCATACTTGCCATAGTAAATTTCAAAATCAGAGCAGTAAACTAGGCAAAGCAAACAAAACTAAAGGGAAATGGTGATACTAGAAAAGTTTACACAAAACCATAAAATGAAAATCAATCAAACAGAAGGATTGGCTCCCCAGTGGAGTCGCCAATTTGTGGTGCAGGTAAATTCTCAGTGTGGACACAATCAATTCCTCTAGCCTGAGAGAGCGGGTCTAGCCACAAACAAACAATCTATGGAAAACTTCCTTAAGCTAGAATAAAATAAGAGGGCCTACCTCTTAGAATGCTATTCTGCTTGGTGATGATATTGCTTCCTTACTCCAGCTACTTCTCGTTTCCTTCCTTCGAATACCTGAAACAAGCAAATAAATGATAACAACAAATGTGATAGCATAAAAATTACATTCAACCTACTTAACAGGTCAAGGAACATTAAGCCATCAAATGTAAGGTAACACTTTACTGTAGGGAATCAATCAATAGCTGTATTCATATAAGTTCAGAAACATATTACAACCAATGCCCTGATGTTGTTGGTCTCCACTGACGTATACGGGTTCCCACACTTCTGATAGCATCTCATGGATAGTCCCAACAATGGAAGTTTTAAGGATTCTTCCCTTTAGTCTCAAACCAAACCAAACACACTATTCTACCTCAAGCATAAATTAGAGAGCTACAAGATATAAATGTCTTGCTGATTATTCAAGCTCCAAAAATACTAAGATTGAAACTAGTGTAGCTTGTAAAAGGAAGGGTTTATATAGCTTGGATGGAGGGGAGATGGTTCTTCTTATCATGGGAGAAGGATTTATCTCTTGGATTTGTTCCATCCTAATAGGGGAAAGGAGCCCAAACTGACTTCCTGGGCTCCATCCAGCCCAACCATTTACCAGACTTCTGTTTTGAAGCTTCTAGACCTAGAAGCTTCAACTCCATATTTAAAAAACTTGCCAACAGAGGATCGGCATGACTAAGAAAAGGCTTAGTAGCACCATACAGAGCTAGTCCTAGTATTAATCCCTGAAAATTGGTGCAAGGAGGAAATATGTCACTAGCGTCGGTCTTGTAAACTGGGGTAAAAGGAAGATTCTTGGGAAATTATGCAAAATAGAATCATTCTTCTCATGAAGAGGGACATAGTGGGAGTTTCTTCATGATGGGAAAGCATGTAGGGTTCACTGTAGAGGTCCTCCAGATCATGGAATGGGGAGTATAGGGATAGCGACAAAATTCTATGTAATAGAGGGGGTGATCTATCACCTAGAGGATCAATGGGAATACCCCTTCCCTTGGGGTCTAGGAATTTCCACAAACAACCAAGTGAAAGCCTATGTTCTTCAACAACGTCTCTCTCTGGCTATGAACACAAACATTCAAGATCTTATTATCATTAGTGACTCCATAATTCTTTTTTTCCACCTCATTAGTAGTTCTCTTTTTTCTCACATCAACCTCCAAGCTATTGTAAAATGGATCTATCATATGCTAGGGAGATTTCACTCCAAATCATTTATTCATGTCCATAGGAACAACAACAATAAGAAATACCTCCTTGTAAATGAGGGGGTCCATCTAATGAAAGGAAACCTTAGAGTAGATGGGGTTCTAAGCTTAACTACAGTTGCTTAAGCTTGTCTGCAAACCATGTTTTGTAAGTGCCAATTTTCAATAGCCTTTTTGGAGGATCTAAAAGCTAGAATTTTTAGAACATTGTAACACCCATGTGCCTACTCCATGGTGTAGTTTTTATGACAACTTAAAATTTTGTTCCTTACTACAATATTGATTAGCTTAGAATAGAAATAAATACTTGTGAGGTTGTATAGTTGTGCCCCCCAACATAAATCTTATGAAATATAAATATATTTTTAGTTCGGGTTTGAAAAAGAAGTTGAATTTTTCCATATTTTGTGGAAATGTATTCCAAAAGTATAATATTATGTTACACTAATTAAAATATGTTTTTTAGGTTACATATATCTTTCAAGGGCCCATGATCTAGGTGGATGTTGGTGGCCACCCACCTATCCCATTTGGACCCCCACAATTGTCTCTTTCAGCATTTTCAGTTTCCTTAATTGTAGCACAACTTACTATTTTTAGCAGTTTTTCGAGTCCTGAGCTTCCAGAGCCGTTTTGAGGCCCTAAACGACGTTTTTTGGGGAATCCAGGGGCAACATGGGTCCATGAAATGGACCGACATTGCCCGTTCCAACAATGGTAGTTCTCGGATAGATCTTTCTAACGAGCTATCATACGGGTCAAACGGAGATCGTATGCCAAAGTTACGACCCCGGGAAATTGATGTACCAATTTACCCAAAACGGGGCCCACAATTTGGCGTTTCATCTTCTATGGGTCGGTTTTGGAATGTGAAGGGTTTTCCATTGTTTCTCAATAATAAATAGGCCTTTGAGCCTCATTGTAACAAAAGTTCAGAATAGTTCAGAGACATGTAGCCGCACATCTCTTCTCAGAGATAAGCTACCATCGTCCTAGCTGGTTTATTTCCAATTCTGGTTGTAAGCCTATTTTGGTTAATGAAATGAAGTGTTATTTCCGCTGCAATTCATTGTTGATAGTGGGAGCCAAAAGAACCTGATTTCAGCAGAGGTCGTGAAGTGGTTGGGCCTACCGACTACACCACACCCACAGCCATACAGTATCGGGTGGCTTCTTGAAGGACGAGATCTCAAAGTTCGCCAGCAGTTCCGTCTTCCCTACAGCATCAAGCCATTCACAGACGAGGTATTGTGTGATGTTGCACCTCTGGATGTTTGTGATGTATTATTAGGCCAACCATACTTGTGGAAGCGACATGCTGTGTATGAGTCAAGGCCTCGTGTTGTCATTATTTGTTTGAATAATTCATTATACAGGATACCAGAGGTAGCCCCACCTACCGCCACATCCTTGATCACTGCTAAAAAAGGCAGCAAGCTCATGTCACAGACCAGGAAATTCATCTGTATGGTTCACTCCCGAATTAAGGGGAAGATCGTTGCTACATCCATGACCCCCGCCAAGGGTTCCTCTACGCAGCAGCAGCAGCAGAGGGATACAGTCATGACAGAACATAGAAACAACTTCTCCTCACCCACAAGGGTACCACACAAGTTTCAGGTGGGCGACAAAGTTTAGTTACTTCTGCAGAAAGAGCGCCTCACCAGAACCCATCAGAGGCTCCGACCACTCCGACATGGTCCTTACACCAGTACCAACGCTATGGGCAACAATGCTTTGAAGCACAGCATTCCTCCATTTCTTCACCTGCACCAAGTGTTCAATGTGAGCGACATCAACCATGCTTTCCACCAATACTGGACACATCAAAGATTGCAGGACAAGTTCAGCAGGTGGAGGAACTCAACGCAATAGGGACCATTGCTTCCTAAGGGGGGAGGAATGATCCAGGTGGATGTTGGTGGCCACCCACCTATCCCATTTGGACCCCCCACAATTGTCTCTTTCAGCATTTTCAGTTTCCTTAATTGTAGCACAACTTACTATTTTTAGCAGTTTTTCGGGTCCTGAACTTCCGGAGCCGTTTTGAGGCCCTAAACGACGTTTTTGGGGAATCCAGGGGCAACATGGGTCTTTGCAATGGACCGATGTTGCCCTTTCCAACAATGGTAGTTCTCGGATAGATCTTTCTAACGAGCTATCATACGCGTCACACGGAGATCGTATGCCAAAGTTACGACCCCGGAAAATTGATGTACCAATTTACCCAAAACGGGGCCCACAATTTGGCGTTTCATCTTCTAAGGGTCGGTTTTGGAATGTGAAGGATTTTGCATTGTTTCTCAATAATAAATAGGCCTTCGATCCTCATTGTAACAAAAGTTCAGAATAGTTCAGAGACATGTAGCCGCACATCTCTTCTCAGAGATAATCTACCATCGTCCTAGCTGGTTTATTTCCAATTCTGGTTGTAAGCATATTTCGGTTAATGAAATGAAGTGTTATTTCCGCTGCAATTCATTGTTGATAGTGGGAGCCAAAAGAACCTGATTTCAGCAGAGGTCGTGAAGCGGTTGGGCATGCCGACTACACCACACCCACAGCCATACAGTATCGGGTGGCTTCATGAAGGACGAGATCTCAAAGTTCGCCAGCAGTGTCGTCTTCCCTACAGCATCAAGCCATTCACAGACGAGG
>APFE031595447.1:431-11086 GCA_000404065.3 Pinus taeda | reverse complement strand
CATCACTCAAACAAAATCTTGACTTGACATGCTATGCTTTTTCTATCTTATGTTAATGCTTAGAGGGTGATATAAATGACAAAGATTCCTATAGAGATACAGAGGTAATGACAAAGATACCTCTGGATATTAATGCTTATAGGGTGATATTAATGACAAAGATCCTGATTTTCCAACAAGACTAAAAAATTAGACATTTCTTGTGGTGGCAAAGAGGCCCAAGCATAAGAAATAGATAATAGATTTACTTCTCTTTTCTAGTTTCTAGTAGTTTTTATAACTATTGACTCTTTCATATTTATTATGATATTTTTTTAAACGATATATGACAATTTAAGTTTGAAGTTGGCAATTATAACTCATCAGTAATGAATTTTTCAGAAGAAAAAAAGCATAATATATTATATTGAGAAAATATATAACAGATGATGTGATGCACATATCATTGGGCATGTGTCTGTAATGAGTCATATTGACATATGGACATATGTATATCTATGAGTGAAATATGTGTGGATATAGGATGATGGTATGCATATGAAACATATGGCAAAAAATGTGTAGCCATCATATGGTTCCATAAGTCATGTACCATAAGGACATGATGCTGTCTATGAATATGATGCTTCATGAAAGTTGAAAGTTGTTTCATTTCATTTCATGTTAGATATTATTTGTTGTAATGGTTACACTTAGCTTACAAGTACAACTTTGGTGATCAATGATGATAAATGTTATGTATTGAATTTGAAAGTTGAAACTTAAGGATGATGATCACGAGACTCATATTGTATGTTACTATGGTTACTAACTTGTGGATGTGGTGTGAAGATTTTAACTTCCAGATGATTGTGTTATTGGGTTATCCATGTTTTGATATGTTTTTATATCTATCATTATTCTACAATGTTTTTGTTGACATAGTATGGAATCAAAATATAAAAATATATATATTATATAAAAAACGCTTTGGGATTCACTCCCAAACCAGGAGCTTCTGAAAATGTCGCTCCTGCTCCCATTTTTGCTCTCGCTTCCAAGTAACACTGCTTAGGGTTATGTGATGTTCCTACTTAGCAATTTTGCTAAGTAATCACAATTTTGCTAAGTAATCACAATTTTGCACAATTTTGAGTTTTGGTATGAAGGACTTGGGAAAAGTGGGTTAGGAGGGCCCCAGTTTGCAGTTTTGGCTAAGGAAGGCTCCAACATAGGAGAAGGGAAGCAAATCGAAATTGTAGTGGATGGTGGGGGCCACCCAAGAGGAATACGCACCCCTTGGAGAAACACACACTTGTGGAGAGAGAGAGGCAAGAGGGGGTCGATGTATGGGACCCACATGGAGAGAGAAGGAGCTCAATGATAAATAGGAGGAGAATGCATCATTTTGGGGCTTTTAATCATTTGACAATTGAAATCTCTTGTAACCTTGCGCTGTTGAGCCAAGTCTACACATTGCTGTTCAGCACATGAGATTTCCGAGGGGAGATCTCACCTCCATCTTCAGTGGACTTCAAGTGCCACCCTAGGGGAGCTATTCCGGGAGGGTCTCAAGCATTTTGGCCATCGATTGGAGCAGACTCGGCGCAGAAAAGGGACTACACACTTCTTGGGGGAGCAACTATAGTGCAGGTTGAGTCCCGAGCTTTTGAGGGACCGATCTACAAGGTAATCGCTGAGGATTTTCAGGTGTTTGCAAGGAATAGCTTGAGTGAGCTACACATGCCTCTTACACTCTCTTATGCACCTCTTACACACTTTAATGACTTGTCATAAAAAAATTCCTCTTATACCTCTTTAATGCATATGTTACACTTCTCCTTAATGGCTCGAATTACTAAGGCATGCATTTTCCTTCTTTATGGCACAAGTCACTAAGACATACGTACTCCCTCTTGATGGCATGAGTTAGTAAGGCAAAGCGACCTCCTTTATGGCATAAGTTACACTCCTATTTTGGCATATGTAACTTCCCCTCAAGGCATGGGAGTTACTCCTTCATGAATTCGACCTCCTTGCTCTTCCTATATATTTGTGCCTCTCATCTTATCTACTACTCACTTGTGCATTGTGAAAGGAGAGTACGAACTTGAGAAAGAGAGAACTAGAGAGACTAGAGAAGAATTGAGAGGAAGAGAGAGAGTCTTGAAGAGTAAGAGCAGAACTTGGCGAGCCAAAGTAATTCAGTGTTTGCATCAACTACTGCTATTAAAGATCTTCTTCAGATTTGGGTGAACTTCTTCTTCCTCTCATTATATTGTATCTCTGTTGAACATTTGATTTTTAATAGAAGAAGAATCTGGTTGGGTTTTCCCCTTGTGGGTTTTGCCTTGGTCATTGGACCTAAAGTCACTGTGTCTTATTGAGTACTTGGCTGTCTTCTATTGTGTATATGGTTTATGTTCTATCTACAATTGCTTAATTAATATTTCAGATTAAAGAAGTTATTGGATCAAGTAATTGTTACAACATAAAACTTCAAAATTTCAACAAAAGCCATGTCTACTAAGAGAAGATAATAAGGATAAACATAGGATAAATTGAAGAGTAAGAGCAAAACTTGGCGAGCCAAAGTAATTCAGTGTTTGCATCAACTACTGCTATTAAAGATCTTCTTCAGATTTGGGTGAACTTCTTCCTCTCATTATATTATGTATCTTTGTTGAACATTTGATTTCTAATAGAAGAAGAATCTGGTTGGGTTTTCCCCATGTGGGTTTTGCCTTGGTCATTGGACCTAAAGTCACTTTGTCTTATTGAGTACTTGGCTGTCTTCTATTGTGTATATGGGTTATGTTCTATCTATTGCTTAATTAATATTTCAGATTAAAGAAGTTATTGGATCAAGTAATTGTTACAACATAAAACTTCAAAATTTCAACAAAAGCCATGTCTACTAAGAGAAGATAATAAGGATAAACATAGGATAAATTGAAGAGTAAGAGCAGAACTTGGCGAGCCAAAGTAATTCAGTGTTTGCATCAACTACTGCTATTAAAGATCTTCTTCAGATTTGGGTGAACTTCTTCTTCCTCTCATTATATTGTATCTCTGTTGAACATTTGATTTCTAATAGAAGAAGAATCTGGTTGGGTTTTCCCCTTGTGGGTTTTGCCTTGGTCATTGGACCTAAATTCACTGTGTCTTATTGAGTACTTGGCTGTCTTCTATTGTGTATATGGTTTATGTTCTATCTACAATTGTTTAATTAATATTTCAGATTAAAGAAGTTATTGGATCAAGTAATTGTTACAACATAAAACTTCAAAATTTCAACAAAAGCCATGTCTAATAAGAGAAGATAATAAGGATAAACATAGGATAAATTGAAATATTAAATGGTCAACCTTGGTGAGAGAAATACATGCAATTGATCAATTGAAACAAATAGTGCCACCAACTAGTGTTTATTTGTAAGTTCTAGGATGATAAAAGGGAAAATTACATCTTGGTTCAATAATTGCATTAATGTTGTTTTCTGTATTCACTAGGTGTTACCTAGTAGGGGTGCGATCATTTTTCTTAAGATCATTATTGCAACAAAATAATGTAGTTACCTGTATTATTGTAGTCGTGTTTTGAGTTGCTTTATTTTGTAGAGCATTAGGCTGTGCATAGACATTGAGGACTGCATGAGATGAATCAATATGTACACGAAGAGTTCCCCTTATCCATAATAGTATAGAGCTAGAGGCCTAGTTATCAACATTAACACGAGGCAATTAGATATGGAGTATTATACATAATGGGATAAACTAGCTGAGGTAATCCGTTAGAAGTAAAGAAAACATTAGTTATTTAGTGTGTATGTGGAGAAGTTATAAGTGATCAAAAATTGAGAGAATAGTGGGTACAAATTCCCTAAAAATACACATCAATTGAAGTCAAAACTGAAAGCATTATACTTTGAGACAGTATACAACTACCCTAGAAGGACGATAAAAGAATGAGAAGATGGAAAAATAGGATAATGGTTTAGGAAAGTAATGGAAGTTTCTAAGTTCTATCTTGAATACTAGCAACATATATTTGATGAGCTACCTTATTGAGGAAGGGAAAAGGAGGAACTTACAAATTTTTTAATGATGATAATGAATGGAAGCCTTTGTAATGATGACCAATATGGAATGATGAGACAAGCAAAAATGAACATGGTGTAAGATTTTGGAAATAATCATGATTAAACAACTTAGCACTCTAGTGGTTTTTGTGTATGGTACAACCATAGGGAAAAATGGTTGTGCAATCATAGTGGTGAAATGATCAAGATAATCATGAAGATCTTATTAGTAACTATAGAAAGCATGTTGACATTTGATCAAAGAGATGATAAACCAATGAGTTTCTGTAGAATGTGATGATACTAAGGTGTGTCTCTTAAGTTGAAAGTTCTCTTAAGAATATTGATGAGTGGATTGAGCAACATGATTTGTAAGGGTCATAGAGATGATCTATATAATTTAAAAGTGTCAAAATAGGAAGTTGTGATCACTCGTAATTGGTGAGGAATGACAAGTGATAGACTAAGAAAATGTTTAGAGTCTTAAATAATCAAGGATAGCAACTATATACCCTTGGCAAAGGTAACAGACTGTGTAAATTAATGAGAAAACACCTAGCTTAAAGTGTAAGAATGAATTTTATTGGGAATTTATAAGCACAAATTTACAAAAAAAGTAAGATTTGAATAATAAAAGGTGTACTTGACTGGTATGCACTCACCTTTCATGAGTGGATTAGTCATATTTTGAGACTTTATATAGAGTAACATATCAAGTTAATGACATTAGTATTGAAAGAAGTTATTGTCAAGCACATCAAGCATATAAAACCTTTTGGTGGATGATAATCCTTTGACTTTGATTTTCAGGGTGAATTTCTGTCTCAACATGCTGCATTTGTGGGCACAAAAACCAAGGCAAAAGGAGGATTTTGACTTACGTTGACAGCAGGCCTGTTTGATTGTAGGGTTGACTTCAAGTTGACCAAGTTTGACCACAAATTTGTTGACTGTTTTGGGCTGAATTTGACCAGCAAGTAATGCCGAATTTGACTAGGTTTGATTGAGCTCCAAGTGGATTGTTTGCTGTTGCGTTGACCACCGTTTACTTCCTATTTAGGTTTGATTTGTCTGCTGTTGATTGAGAAACAGATTTTACAGAGCTGTTTTGGACCGCGATTTGGCAAGTCAATTTTGACTTTGAGTTTGTATTATTGTATTCCCTCTCTACTAAACATTTGATATAATAATAAGGATTGATCAAAGGGTTTTTCCCTGACATCCGCCAAATCTGGTGTTCTCTTGTCTTGGTTTGTCTTCTGCATTTTATTTTATGTTCTATCTATGGTTACTGTCATTGTGATTTATGGTTAATGGGATTGCTATTGGAAACTAATTTGGAAATTGTCATTGGGCTTCTTAAAGTACATTGAAGTGATTGTGCTAAGCATAGAACATACCGTTGTTAACTAAATTTAACATGGTATCAGAGCCCAGGTGAAGACAAATCCCAAAGAAGAGAGAAAAAAACAATCACCAAGAAAGATTTATTGGACAAGTTTCAATGGCTTCTTCATTTTACTTCAAGACCGAGGACAAACTCAATGACAAATCTGACTATCATGCATGGAAGATGACTTTGGACTTGACTTTGGAGGAGCATGAAGTATTATTGGACTATATGTAGGGAAAATTAGTGGAGCCTCCTTCAAATGCACTAGCTGCTGCTAAGACAAAGTTAGAAAGGGCGAGGTCAAAGAAAATAATTTCTTTTATCGACTCTATTCAAAAACATTTGGTTGCCTATATTTCTGATCTGGGAACTTCTAAGGAGATATATGATAAGCTGGTTGGGATGTTCAAAGTGAATAATGCAAATCAAATCCTCTTTCTCAAAAGCAAGTTGAAGGACATCAAGATGGATAAAGGGGGGTCTATTCAATCCTGCTTCATGAGGATCACACAAATCAAGAATGACCTTCTATCTATTGGAGAAGTTATTGTTGACAAGGAGCTCACTCTCATTACACTTGGGGGTCTTTCAAGAGCATGGGATGTGTTTAACACTACCATTCTCAACAATGTCAAGATTCCTAGTTTCGATGAATTATTGGCTAGATGCACTCGAGAGGAGATGAGGATGATGGAGAGAGACAAACCTTAAAATGGAAATGTACCTACTTCTTTCTCCGCTCATGCAAAGAAGAAAAATAATGTTGGTCCAAGGAGACAGGTTCAAGGATTCAAGCAAGGATCCAAAGAAGGAAGGAAAGGAAGGTGCTACAATTGTAACAGGTTTGGTCACTATGCTAGAGAGTGTCCTCACAAGAAGAATTCTCCAAGGGATGACAACAATAACAACAACAATTTCAAAGGCAATGGCAATCAAAGGAACAACAAGTTCAACAATAAAGGAAAAAGGAACGCTCCCGTTGCTCGATATGGAAATGGTCGACCTCCCAAAAGATCGAGAAATTCCAGGTATGAGGAAAGTAATGTTGTAGAAAAATAAAAGGAGTTTTATCTTATTTCTGCTCTATCTACTGCCTCTCCTCTGGATACTTTGGATCATTGGTTGATTGATAGTGGAGCCTCAAGGCACTTCATTAGGCACAAAGAAGCCCTCTCAAAATTGATTGAGAAGAAGACTAATTTGGAGATCATACTTGGAGACAATGCCACCTACCCCGTGAAAGAGATAGGTACTGTCACTCTTCATTTCAATCAAGGTCAAACCATTCATCTACAAGAAGTATTATATGTACCCAATCTGAAGAAGAACCTGGTGTCTATTTCTGCGATGGAAGATAAAGGCTTCAAGGTAGAATTCATTGATGGAAAGGTACATATTTGGCAAAGAAACCCTAAATATGCATTTACACTTGGATTTAGGGTTGATAGTCTCTATCAAGTTGGAGGAACGCCTTTGGGAGCCTTGAATTGCGATGCTTCACTTTAATCTGAATTATGGCACCAAAGATTTTCCCACCTTTGTTACAAAGCCTTCTTGGGGTAAGGAAGATGGTCACAGGTATGCTTGATTTCAACATGAATCATGAAGGAGTTTTTCAGGGTTGTGCAACTTGGAAACTTACAATTGGACCATTCCCTTCAAGTGAAAGCCAACCTATCGATATTCTTCAATTGGTCCATTCCGACCTATCTGGTATGTTGCGTGTAACATCATTGGAAGGATACTTCTACTATGCAATTTTTGTAGATGACTTATCTCGCAAAACATGGATCTATTTCTTGAAGCAGAAGGATGAAGTGTTCAAATGGTTCCGTTCTTTCAAATCCTTGGTGGAGAATCAAATAGGGAAAAATATCAAAATATTGAGGGCTGGCAATGGAACCAAATATGAATCATATGAATTCAATGACTTTTGCAGAGAGGATGGCATTAAGAGGGAGACAACCATTCCATACACTCCTTAGCAAAATGGAGTTTCTAAAAGGAAGATTCAAACAATTATGGAAGCCACCTGTGCCATACTACATGATCAAGGTCTACTGAAGTTCTTATGGGGAGAAGCTGCCAACACTGCCGTGTATGTTCAAAATAGGAGCCCACATAAAGCACTAGATTTTGAGACACCCGAAGATGTTTTCTTTGGTAAGAAACTTGATGTTTCTCATTTTAGAATTTTTGGTTGTCCCGTGTATTTTCGTGCCTAAAGAGAAAAGGAACAAGGTGGAAGCATCTGGGAAGAAAGATATATTTGTGGGCTATAGTGAAAATTCAAAGCATATAGAATCTATGTGCTTGGTCAAAGAGATGTGGAAATAAGCCATGCTATCACCTTTGATGAAGACACTACGCTTAGGAAAGCTAGAGATCTCCCCATTCCAAGGAAGGATAATGATGATGTTGCAGAAAAACAAGATGAACCTCCGATAGATGAGCCTATGCCCAATCTTGAAGGCACAATGGATCCCATTGATCCACCTCCAAGTGATCCCTCTACCTCAAGGAAAATACCTTTGTGGCTCAAGGATACTCTTGTGATGTTCCTTTTTCTGGTGTTCCTTATGGCATGGTTAGGATGGACTCTTAAGGTTGGAGGCAGACAGGTCACAGGTGTAGGTTTATGTCATCAATGGGTCTAGGGGCTTTTGGAGATGTTTCATGGGGTTTTGAGGAGTTTCTATGGGATCCGATGGCATTCGCTTGGCGTGTTCCATCATTCGCACAACTTGCCCTTTGTTCCGTTGCATTCCGACAACTTACTAAAACATGGTTATTGTTGGGCCTAACTCAATTAATTACGCTTAGGTGGCATTCCGAGAGGAATACTTGATGAAACACCTTAGTGTAATAACTCGTTGGAACCGGAACAAGATCTATAGGATGGGATGGTTAGAAGTGATTTTTAGTGACCCGAGGAGGCATGGTGGCCAATTTATCCTTTTACCACATTAAAAATAATCTTTTAATTGAAATAAAAAGAGGGAAAGGTGCTCCATGGTTAAAATAATAATAAAATAGGAGGTTCTAGAGGGGTCCATCTGATTTATAAAAAGAGGAGGAGGCCATTGGGGACATCTTGGATTTGATCTTCTTCTTGTATGAGAGGTTTGAGAACCCAATCCTCTACTTCATTTGCAGCCCCAGGATGGAAACCCTTGGGTGATTTAGTGAGATTGGGCGAATACCATCTCCCCTTGGTGAATTCATCCAGAATTCACAGGAGAGCTTAACAGTTGCATTTCAGTTTAGTTTGGAGGGCTAGTTTCAGCTTTGTAGCAGATCAATTTTGGAGACTAGATTACCTATCTCAACTACTTCAGTTATATCATCATGTACACTCTTTTAGTTATTTATTATAATGAAAGCTGAGATTATTTCTACTCATTGTGTTATTGAATTGCACGCACTCTACTTGTTATATTTTACATGGCAATCTTCTATTAATTGAATAGTAATTTTTATGGTGAAATTTTGGTAGAGTTAAATTTCTGCATAGTTAGCAAAATATCCCATTTGGGATATTACAGTGGTATCAGAGTTGGTGTTCCTGCCAGCCTGGAGGGTTTCAATTTCAATTATAGATTGTTCGAAGGTTTTTGAGGTGGCAAAGGAAAATCATTTTCTGGATCAAATTCTTTTTATTTGGGGAAAAATTGTCATGGACATTAGTTATTCTACAAAATTTTTATTGCAAAATACTAGACAGTTTCCTTGAAATTGTCGTACGATTTGTGCAAGCCAAATTAATTAAAAGCGTTCAATATTAATTTTAATTTTGGAGTTGTGGCATCAATGTATTTGGAGTCGCATCTTCAATTCATGTTGGCGTCAATATAATTGAGTGATGCGTGGATGCTTGGAGGTCAATATTATTGATTTGAGGACCGAATTTTCTCGCAGGACAAATTTTGTGGCCATTCCTCAACTCGAAATGTATTATTCAGGTTTTCTGCAAAATTGAGGTCGCCATTATTCTCTAGATTCGAAATTCTCCAGGGTCGTATTCTCTTTGTTCTGGCATGAGTTTCCCACCGTCAAGGAGTCGAGTTACCATCTTTTTCACGGATTGGTTGAGGTACATCAAGTTGTTTCGTACCTAATCTGGAAAGGGGGCTGTAAAACCATCTTCTTTATCGAAGTCTAACAAGGGCTGCATTGAGAAATTAGATAGCCGAGTTGGGTTGAGAGGCCAGCAAGGCCGAGAATTATAGTTGCAAGGTAGATCCTAGCCGAGCTACATTGAAACTGGAAGCCAATTTGCTCAATTTAGAGGACCATCATTTGCTCAAAGGCTAAGGCCCAATTTTATTGCAGGCAACAATAATGACAACAAATCTGATCCTCATAGGACGATTATCTCATGTAGCAAGCAAAGTTAATGCAGGTTTGGTGCGATAATATTGTCTGCAGGGAGGCAACATTGTCTTTTGTCGAAATTAGCGGGGCTCAACTTCGATGACATTGGTGGTGTACTTTGTTCAAAAGTCAGATAAATTATTAAAAGTCAAAAGCTGAGTCAGCGGATGCTTAGCCATCGAAGATTGTGTTCATAACTCTTGCTGAATGTGATTGTGCCGTCGGTTGGAAATGTAAGGGATTTTACAAATCTCAGTCACATCGCGGGACAAATTTCTTACCATAGCCCTAAAAAATTATTAGCTCTCATATTGGACACAATACATTATATTATGGATCAGAGTCTGGAATGTGCAATTGTGGGATGGTTGCACATTGAATTTGTTGTGGGTGAATGACTTGATTGCAATGATATAGATGCGATTTGAAGCAATTGAAGGTGCTGTAGCCAAGTCAAAGGCTGTCTGTGCTACCTCATTGTAATTAAAATGCGTATATCATCTGTGTGCAGAAAAGAAGGGCGTAATTATTGGTGGACTGAGTGCCTTGAGCCTAGACTTCCTGGGCGTAATTACCAATGTTGTTAAAAGCGCGATTGGAATTAAATCGGCGCGGGGAAAGAATCGAAAAAAATAGGAAAAATCGGGAAAAAAGTGGAAAAAATTGGGAAAAAATCGTTTGGTACAAAAATATTCATTTTTTTTCAATTTCTTTTAATATCTAAACCATCTACAACATAAAATAAATACATTGACACATAAATATGATAAAAAAACTAATATATAAGATGTTTAATATCATTTCTAGCGCTAAAATCACACATAACAT
>APFE031595442.1:251256-303332 GCA_000404065.3 Pinus taeda | reverse complement strand
AATATCGAAAATTCTAAATATCGACCTCCTAATTTAAAAATGCAAAACAATAAAAACCTCACTAAAAAAAGTTAAAATAAAAATAAAAAACAAGAAAATGTGAAGAAAACGACCACTTCAAAAACGATCAAATTTACAAAATAATTATTTACATTTTATACATTAGAAAATTTAAAACCAAAAAACATGTCTTTTAAAAAAAGGGGGTGATGCAGAATTCTCACTTTTTAAAATCAGCACGAAAATCACTACCATTCTAAAACGTAATGTACATAAAAAAAATTAAAGTGCCAAAAACATGTGCGTTCTGCATCACCCCTTTGCAAAATCAGGTCACTTTTTTGCTATATCTACTAAACTGGTAACAGTATCAGTTTCCGTTTCAAAGTTTACATTGTTTCCATTTAATGATCCTTGTAACACCATATGCTTTTATGAAAATAAAAGACTTTAAAATCATATCATATGCCATCTTCTTATTGTTCCACAGGGTGGGGGGGCACCTAGAGTGACTTAAGAAAATATTTATTTTAATGTGTTATTATTATACCTTTGAGAGGAGGAATCATGATAGAGTGCAATGGTTTTCACATATTTGGGAAGGTGACTCATGAATTGGTCATGAGTTAACATATGGTGAATTCACATGGAGGGTTGTATGTAATAGGATATCACTCAGTATCTTTGGGATCGTGTAGTAGATGAAACTTGTAGTAGTGAGAAAGGTTAGTCAAGTTTCCATGTAAGGGAAGGAAGTAGGGGGTGAAAGTAAAAGGGACTAGGCATGACTTGTAATTCTTCTATCAGGAGGACATAATGAGGCAATTATGAGTAGTATATAAACATCATCTTGTGAACCAACAAAAAGCTATCTTGTTTTGATGCTTAATAACTGATCGGTTGGCTAAAAGGAATTAGCACAAGGATTTTCAAAAATTGTAACATCTACTAATCTTATCATAATGGACTACACTCAGGGAGGAAAATTTTGTACTCAACAATTTTAAGTAAAAATAAAAGGTAAGCAATGAAATTGAAATGAAAGTAATTCAGGAAGAAACAAAAACAATAACAAAAACTCGAAGGAAAGAAAAATTGTATGTATAAAAAAAATATAGAATGAGATATTTCGTCCTCTATCCATATTAGGGGAAAGAAATTTGTGCTTAATCCTTGCTTTATTTGAAGTACGAAAATGGAAACTCATATGTACATAAAGATTTTTTTTTTCTAACAACAATGAGATGTGTGACATGTTCAAAGTACTTAACAAGAAAGATGATATGAGTAGGAAATAATTTTTCTAGATCTTTCCTTATCTCCATTTCAAGTGGAGGATTAATAGGCTTTTGTCTTTTCCTAACATTCCTGTCATTTTCCTCTATTGAAATATCATGTTGGATGATATTAGAGTGAAAATTGTATGTATATTTGTAGGACCAAGAAAAGACATTCTTAAACTCATGAAAAAAAACAAAAAATATTTTTTTTTAATCTTTAAAACATTGGAAACCAATTTGTAAAACCTTTATGTCTACTAGGATTCCAATATCCAAAATTATGGTTTCACATATTTTTCTTTTCAATCTCTTTTTATGTTTTGATTTATTTTTTAATACATTGATAGATTAAAAATAACTTTCTAAGGTTGAAATCCCTTTACGGTACTTATTGTCTTTGAGCGAAATGATTACCTTGTTATCATAAGAATGACCATGGATAAAGAAGAAAATGGTTTCATCATCTAAAAACACTTGTCAATCCTCCTCATCATTTGGGAGATGAGGCTGATATAATTATTATAAAATGGAATTGTCCCTTTGAGGTAGAATTTATCTTTAAGGATTAGTGACATATACACCTTGGAAATCAACTAAGGAATTCAATTCCTACGTACAAACATGAGTAATTTTAAAGGAAATTAATTTGGAGATTTTCTTCTAAGAAGCTTGTGTATATCACTTAATTAACTTATTTTAAGGAGAATGGACTTTATTAATTAGATTTAGAATAACCTCAGAGTCACCAAAAGTGGTCAGGTGTTTAAAACCTAAGCGAAGGGCATTTTCTATACCTAAAGGTAAGGCCTCAAACTTAGCAACATTATTTGTACATTCAAATTCAAGTCTAAATGCATATTGATGCATATTTTCAAGAGGAGAATATATCACAATTTCAAGTATGTTCCCCTTGTTTGAATGTGTACCATCAAGATGAATATGCCAAAATTGATCATCTTGATGATGAGGAGGAGGAGGAGCTCATTCTTCCTCAATGAGAAGAGAGTAAACTCCTAGGTCTACTTCAATATAATTCACATGGGGTTGAAGTAAATTATTATATAGCATTATATCTTCCCTTCCCTTAAAACGATATTATTCTTACCATATTTAGGAAGGGCTCATATGAGCGCCACCTTATAAGGACACATATCCACCTATTCTAGTTTATGAGTCTCTCCCTAGAATAATTGAATATTTAATAAATGGCATGTCCATTACTTCTATATTACATGTGGTCATGATTTTAGGATGTGCACAATGGACTAAGGTGACATCCTTAATCTTTCCAATAGTTACTTGTTGAGAATTGTTGTAGGTTACAATTTTCTTGGGTCTTTCCTTCGACCATTGCAATTCTAACTCCTCCATGATGATCTTAGTCATAATTTAGGAATTGACTCACCATAAACTAGATAAAAATGAGAAATATTATCACATATCTTAATAGAAACTTAAAAAGGATGGTTTTTAACAAAATTTCTTGAATTATTTACAACGAAGGCTTTCTTTAAGGAGAATCTTCCTCAGGGTGAACTTTGAGGAAATGGACAGGAGCAGGCATTTTTCCATCGAGAAAGTATTTATGTTTTTGTTTCTTGAGAGTGTGATGTAGGAGCATCCTGCTCAAATTGCATTATTTATTTGGTTGATTTATGGGGTGATGTTTTCTTTAATTATTTTATAAATTATTTATATTTTAAGAGAAAAATCTGACTGTGTGGTTTTTTGTAAATATTCTCTTATAATTGGGAATATGAGAGGAGTTGGGTTGTATAGATATGTTAGGGATTATGAGCTCCTTGAATAGAAATTAGTTGAGTCAAAAGAGGGATAAGATATTTTAGGGATTTAGTTGAGTGATCTATAGAGAAAATCGTGGATTTATAATAATCCATAACTATATAATTAATTCTATAAATGTAAGCCTACGTATGAGGATAGAGAGGATAGGGATGATAGTGAGAAGTAGTGATAGAGGAAAAGGCAGAGATGGGTTTGAGGAAATGTGTAGGACCATTTCAAAGGTAGAAATCGGGCCAAGCATTTTACGTATATAGTTTGATTAATGAAAGAAAGTTTTCATTATGTTATTTCATTTTGGATGATTATTGATTGATTGAATTCTTGTTGAAGTCTTGGATAAGCTCTTAGCTCCTTTAATGTTCTGTGTTGAAGCAATTCTATCATTTTAAAAGACCATTGTAATAAGTCGAACTTTAAGATCTGAAAATATGCAAGAAAAAGCCAGTGATGTTGAGCTAAAGTCATCAATGTAGAAGGTATGCCGACCTAAAGTGTTTCAATAATTTTGAGTGCGTATGGGTAATTTCTTTACCGCATTGAAGGAGGTATCTTGTCTGTCCACAAAGATCGAGTCACATCCATGAAGGAGAACTTTGTTTTATGCAGAGTAAGAAGGTGAAATCAAGTTAGGAGTTCGATAATCAAATATAGTATCATATATGTATGACATGTCGATTCTCCAATTGGGTGAAGTTGGTAGATGAAGTTTAGTGTGAGTCATTAGCCCCATAAAGGAATCCAATGGAATGAGAGAGAGCAATCGTGATCATCATGATAATCTGATCGAAGTTAAAGTGGTTATGTGTATATTAAGTCATTGAATACATTTGTTATAGTGATATTTGGATGGGGAGGATCAAAGATTTGGATCTGATCAAGCTAGGAGTACTCTGTTTCACACCATATGTAATTGGATAAATTTGAACTAGAATGGAATCCGTGCATTTCTTTTTCCGAGACAACTCAGTGGAACTACAAAGTAAGATTTGCATTAACACCTAAATTCGACCATTCCAGGAATGAAATCAAGATGCTAATTCTATATTCAAAACCAAGAGGAAGTTTGTTCAGCCACTGCAGAGGGGGTAGGAGAGTATGGGATGCCCTCATTGTGGTTGAAGGCCCACACTAAATCATAGCAGTCAATTTCACTAGTCAATGCTTACGTCACAGTCAACTACGGTATTAGGCCTGTAATTAACTTGTGTGCTAGTTGATACCCGTAGGCCATAGATTTGATGATCGCATGTTATCCAATGGATATCAGCCGTAAAGTGATCTAGCGTTAATTGCAATTGTTGTTAAATTGTGACTAATGTTCAATTGCGATTGTTGTTCAATTGCGATTGCTATTCAATTGTGATTGTTGTTCAATTATGGTTGCTTTTCAATTGTGATTGTTGTTCAATTGTTTTCGAGTTATTGTTTAATTGCTAATCAATTGTTGTTTAATTGTTGTTCAATTGTTGTTCAGTTGCTATTCAATTACGGTTCAATTTTTGTTCAATTGTTGAGTAGACCCGAGAAGTGTATGGACGCGAGTTTATTTTATTTGGAGTCTAGTTTTGTGCATTCAGGTGGGACTGGTGTTCATTGGCAGGTTAGATGTTAAATTGTTGTTTGGTGATTGGTTGGGCTAAAACCCACCAATGTAAACACTTTTGATTTGTATAGGTGGGCCATAACCCACAGGTTTACGTAAGGTGATTATGAAAACCATGGAAATTGTCTTTAGGCAGTTTTTCCTACATCAAGTGGTATCAGAGCAAGGATGTTCTTACTTATGGAGATTTATGATTACAAAGGTATGAAATTTTGTAGTGGTTAAATGAATGGTAAAGTTTGGCGCATGACTACAACAGTAAGACTGTAGGAAGAACTTTTGGAAGTTCTTAGAGATTGTAGCAAAACCTCATTCCAGCTGAGGCTTCGAATAGATAGGGACAGAGGAGTCCTTAAGAGAAGTGAGTGTAGCATCTAGAGAGAAAGAAAGATTGCTCAGTGCAAGTTCTAATGAAAAGAGGACCTGGAAACGAGGCAAAGGAGAAGCATGGTGAGAAGATCAACTTAGAAGGAAGTTGATTGGTTGCAGGTGTGGAAGCTCACATAGAAGAGAAGACAGCTATGGAAAGCCATATGGAAGGTTCAGAAGAAGCCTACAAGGTGAAGGAAAAGGGCACCAAAACAATCCATAGGAAACGGATGAGTCAAGTGGAGCTTGATAAGGAGATGATTGAGATAAGACTATGTTGGGTATTAAAGAAGAAGCCAGAGAAGTAGCATAAGTTATAGAGAAGGCTACGACAAAGACAAGTGAGATGGTTGATGGCAAACCTCAGAGAAGCAGAGGCATAAATGGAAGTTTCCATTTGTGGACTAGAACAAGGTGAAATTTTGGGTGAAGAAGCTAATGGGAGATCAGTTGAATATCTCATGGACTATTGGAATAGTTCATAACAATTCAAAGATATGTTGATGAGGGAAGTAGATGAGGCTATGAAGCCTTGTGTTTTTTAAATCTCATAGTTTGTGTGTGTTTGCAGGATGTGCAAAAGATGATGGATAGTCTGGTGAAACTGTCACAAAGATGAATAAATATCTTGAGGTGAAGCATGATGGAGGATGCATTTTAGAAGAGTAAGGTGCTGATTTATTGCAGCAGAAAGAATTCATAGATGAATTTCTGTTTGGTGTAAGATAGTCAGTTGAAGTTGTTATGGACCAGAAGCATAATGAAAATGTCGTAGTGGTATTCGAAGGAGGTAAACAAATGAATTTTTTTAATGAAATTGATGAAATAATTTTGCAATGTGATGATACAGAAAATGGGATAACTTAAGAGGATTGCCATAAAAAGAATTAAGCTAAGAATGAAGGTTGTGATGAAATGCTGGAAAGATTTCACATGGAAATAGAGTTCTTGGAAAGATTTATCAAGGAACCTGAAGGAGAAATGAACTTTTCAGAAATTGATAAAGAAGAGATTGTGGTTACCATGCATGATGAGGATAAAATGTCTCTAATGTTTATAGAGTTAAGTGAATGTTTTTACTCTTCAATTAATAATGTGGTTGTAGGTATGGAAGACAACATTAATAAATATGATGCTGAAATCAGAGAAGTTGAGCAAAGATTATTTGAAGATGAGATGAAAGATCAGGAGTAGCAAGAAAGTTATGTCCTTAGAGACATGAAGGAAAGAAAAGTATTATTCTAGCAGCATAAAGATGGAAGAAACCAACAATTTAAAAGAGATGATCAGAAACATGAGAGTAAATTTGAGAAAGACAGTAGATTGCGGGAGTATAGTAATTAGCAGCAAAATGAAGAGCGTGAGATTATTTTGGCAGTAATGAGAGCAGAAGTAGATATATTAATGGAGTGGCTACAAATAAAGACAAAGGAAGACTGAAGATACATATGGAGAACAAAGAAACAAGTGAAGTGGAAGTTATTGCAACAAAAGTGGAATGGCAATATGATAGACGAGTTCAGAGAACTTGAACAAATTCATATTGATTTGTTAGAGAAGGAGAGACTCAAAGGAATGAATTCACAAAAAAAAGGATCTGCTAAAATCCAGAAGGTCTATGATGAGAGATTGGTGCTTGAAGCATCAAAAGAGGGCGAAAGGTCTTGTATTTTTCAAACTAATAATTTGTTGATGAATGCAGGAACAGTATTGGATGAGAAATTTCTTACTATAAGGACTTTCAATGACTATAGTTGTCATCAAGAAGAAGTTATTGATTATTCTTCATTACAAAAAGTTGAGTGTCCAGTGCAATTGGAGAAGGAAGTAGCAGACAAAGAGCCAGAGGCCAAAGAAGATAAGATTAGAGAAATTGCAATGGAGGGAGGAGAAGGCACTACAGAAAACATCAATCGTATTGATGTAATTGACAAAGAGAAATTACTTTGAGGAATTAGCAGAAGTAATTGTTGTAATGGGGATGGTGAGCTTTCAGATTTATCTCTTATTAATTTCAGCACTACCGAGTCAGCTGATAAAACTATAAGTGCCGATGTAGAGCCAGTTTGAAACCCATTCGAAATTCAGAGACCAGAAAAGTGGCTATTCAAGTTTCTACTTGTGCTGCACAAGTCTATATTTCTAGAGGTAAAGATGGTGTGGCATGGAAAGTTGAGAATCATGTTCAATAATTATCTGAAAATACTATTATGGGAATTTTGTACAAAATTACAAAATGGAGTTGATACTTTAAAAGACCAGTAGCAAAATAGAGTCTGGAATCTTGGAGGTAGTAAGTCATTGAGACTTGTGGTTGTCACATTATTAAAGAAAAGTGATAGACCTCATAGAAAGGAGTCTATGGAATCATTTCTACATGGGGAGTCTGATGCAGGAGCATCCTACTCAAATGGCATTATTTATTTGGTTGATTTAGGGGGTGATGTTTTCTTTAATTATTTTATAAATCATATATATTTTAAGAGAAAAAACTAAGTGTGTGGTTTATTGTAAATATTCTCTTATAATTGAGAATATGAGAGGAGTTGCGTTGTATAGCTATGTTAGGGATTACGAGCTCCTAGAATAGAAATTATTTGAGTCAAAAGATGGATAAGATAGTTTAGGGATTTAGTTGAGTGATCTATAGAGAAAATCATGGATTTAGAATAATATATAACTATGTAATTAATTTTATAAATGTAAATCTGCGCATGAGGAGAGAGAGGATAGTGAGAAGTAGCGATAGAGGAAAAGGTAGAGATGGGTGAGAGAAAATGTGTGAGGGTCATTTCAAAGGTAGAAATTGGGCCAAGAATTTTACGTAAATAGTTTGATTAGTGAAAGAAAGTTTTCATTATTTTATTTCATTTTGGATGATTGTTGATTGATTGAATTCTTGTTAAAGTCTTGGATAAGAGCTTAGCTCCTTTAATGTTTTGTGTTGAAGCAATTCTATCATTTTAAAAGACCATTGTAATAATTCGAATCTTTAAGATCTGAAAATAAGCATTGAAGAAGCATGTGATGCTGAGCTGAAGTTATCAACATAGAAGGTATGTCGACCTAAAGTGTTTCAAGAATTTGGAGTGCATATGGGTAATTTCTTTATCACATTGAAGGAGGTATCTTGTCTATCCACGAAGATCAAGTCACATCCATGAAGGAGAACTTTGTTTTATGCAGAGTAAGAAGGTGAAATCAAGTTAGGAGTTCGACAATCAAATAAAGTATCATATAAGTATGACATGTCAATTCCCTGATTGGGTAAAGTTGGTAGATGAATCTGTGTCTGTGTGAAGTTTAGTGTGAGTCATTAGTCGAGAGCTCCGTACGGGAATCTAGTGGAACAAGAGAGAACAATTGTGATCATCATGATAATATGATCGAAGTTAAAGTAGTTATGTGTATATTAAGTCATTGAATCCATTTGTTATAGTGATATTTGGATTGGGAAGATCAAAGATTTGGATCTGATCGAGCTAGGAGAACTCTATTTCACACAATACATAATTTGGGAAATTCGAACTAGAATGGAATCCATGCATTTCTTTTATAGAGACAACTCAGTGGAACTATGAAGGAAGATCTATGTTAACACCTGAATTTGACCATTCCAGGAATGAAATCAATATTTTAATTCTCTGTTCGAAACCAAGAGGAAGTTTGTTCAGCAAGCATAGCACGGGTAGGAGAGTACGAGATGCCCTGATTGTGGTTGAAGGCCCGCACTAAATCATAGTCATCGATCTCACTAGTCAACACTTACGTCACAGTCAACTAAGGTATTAGGCCTGTAATTAACCTGTGTGCTAGTTGAAGACCCGTAGGCCGTAGATTTGATGACTGCATCTTATCCAATGGATATCGACCATAAAGTGATCTAACGTTAATTGTGATTTTTGTTCAATTGCAATTGTTGTTCAATTGTGATTGTTGTTCAATTGCGATTGTTGTTCAATTGTGATTGTTGTTCAATTTTTGTTCAGTTGTTGTTCAATTATTGTTCAATTGTTGTTCAATTGTTGTTCAATTGCGATTCAATAGTTGTTCAATTGCTAAGCAAACCCGAGAGGTGTATGGACGCAATTTTATTTTATTTGGAGTTTGGTTTTGTGCATTCAAGTGGGCCCAGTGTTCATTGGCGGATTATATGTTAAAGCATTGTTTGGTGATTGGTCGGGCTAAAACCCATGAATGTAAATTATTATAATTTTTATAGGTGGGCTATAACCCACAGGTTTACTTAAAGTGATTATGAAAACCAAGGAAATTGCCTTTAGGCGGTTTTTCCTGTGTCAGAGTGGTGACCATATCAAGCAATGAAGCATTGAATTTAATGTTATCCATTTGATTTAGGATATTAAATATAGGTATGTCCAAAGAGGAAGGGGTGGTGTAATTTACATTTGTACGCTAGGGTGTGGGATCAAGGATTTTTTAATTATAAGAACTCTTAGCATTTATAGCTCTAAAGGAACTCCTTGTATCAACCAAAATTACTCCATTATCATCGGTCCAATCCTTGTTTGCAATTGTGCAATCAGTTCTCTTACCAGAAATTATCTCTTGGTCATTTCTTTTAACTTCATATGTTTCTTCATCATGATATTCTTTATAGAGGTTGCACTATAGTAAAGAAAGAAGAGAATTTGGTTGATATGTTTGAGAAGGATTTCTTACAAGAGTTGAGGTAGAAGCCTCAACGTGAGGTTGTGCTACCACCTTCTTTTCGAAAGTTATCAAATGGCTTCTCGCGTCTTACATGAGTTGAAGGAAAGTAGATATATTAGATTGGTTAGTTGAGTCTTCAAGTGGAAGGCTAGTTTGACATAACTATTATTCATATTCCATACATATTTTTAAATCATACCCCAAACTATGAAAATTTTCTCCTCTAACCTATGGCGGTAAGAAGGAGGAAAAGTACTATAGTAATGTATCATGGAAACTTGATTTTGTGGCTTGGTGATCTTAGGGATTTGATTATATAATTTGGCGAATTGAAGATTAAATGATTTAATAGTTTCACCTCTTTTAAAGGTAACATTATTATACTCCCAAAGGAGATCAATGAGGCCTTGAAGTTGGCTATAAGCATATTTCTAGTAACAGAACTCCATGTAGGTAGAGAAGTCCTTAGGAGGAAGTTCAAAAAAGTTGTTTGTCACCTTTCCTTCTAAAGAATTGACAAAAAAACACATGCAAGTTGCATTATCATCAGCGCCAATATTATGATATATGTTAGAGAAAACAATTATATGTTCATTTGTAGTAATGGTACCATTAGCCAATAACTTAGGAAAATGAACTTTAAACTTAGGTAATGTTGTATTTCTAGGCATTAAATTTCATCAGGAAGGTAAATGCCCAGGAGTGGCATTTGCATCTTCTTCAAATTGAAATAAACCATATTTCTTGATCACCTTGACAAAGTTGATAAAATATTTCATTGGATTAAAAGTTCAATATAAAATACCAATTTGAATGGATGATGATGCAATTGATGAAGACTACATAAAAAAGGATGTAGATTGGGATGAAGACTAAGTTACTAACATGACTCTATGAAAAGGAGAGGTTATTATAGAAGAACAAGTGAGATCCTAATAGAACTTAATATGAGCTTGAGTAGAAAGAATATATTTTCATCTTTTCATTTCATCTAACAATTTATATTCTATACTCAAACCTTGAAGTCTACTTGAGGAACGAGGTTCATTGGTCATAAGCCAATTACCTTTTAGAAACAAGATCTTGGATATGCCTTTCAAGGGCTTCTCTCCATTCCTACAAATCAATATCCTGAGCTATGCCAATCCAAGATTGATCCAATTCTGCAACAAAGTCAGAGTTATCAAGTATGAAATTGAACAATGAATGAGAAATACTTCTTTGGTTATCTAGAGGACTATTGAGGCTAGGATGACTCATAAAATGTATGGTTAGGTGGGAAGGAAAAGTTGCATAAAAATAGATTAATTAATTGAATCCCTTGGGTTCGATCCCTGGTATGGTCTCAAAAAAGAGGTTGACATGTGAAGTTTTTTATGCTTCCTGACAACTCCCTTGAATCACACAGGGCTAGCGAGATAATTGGATAATGCCCAATGCTTAATTCCCTTAGTGTACTAACTATATTTAGATACATTAAACTAGTATGCTGAAAATAAAAATAAAAATGGAAACTACATGAAACATGCAAACTAATTAAATAAAAAAAAAATATGTACAACATGTACACTATATCACAGTAACAAGTTATAAATTTAATAGTAAAATAAAATAGGAAGAAAAATTGTGGGAACATTTATAATAATACTCCATCAGCCATGAGACCATGCAAGTATGTCATTAATTGACATAAATTAGCCACATATTTTAGTACAAAATATTAGCAAATCTTCTTCGAAGTCTCATGAAATATGAGTAAAATTTTTAGAGCAATATGCCAAAAAATTGAAGGTTGCCAAATGTTGATTTTATTAAAAAGGAACGAGTACAACTAACTTCTTTGGATGATGATGCAATTGATGAGGACTACATATTAGAGGAAGTAGATTGGCATGAATACTGAGTTACCAACATGAATCTATGGAAAGGAGAGGTTATTCTAGAATAACAACTGAGATCCTAATAGAACTCAAGAGGATCTTGAGTAGAAAGGATATATTTTCATATTTGCATTTCATCTAACAAATTATATTCTAGAGTCAAACCTTGAATGATCCTAGAGGAACGGGGTTCGCTGATCATAATTCAATTACCTTTTAGCAAAAATATCTTGAAGATGTCTTTCAAGGGCTTCTCTTTGTTCCTACAAATCAATATCCTGAGCTATGATAACCCAAGATTGCTCTAATTCGGAAGTAGAGTTGGAGTTATCAAGTATGAAATTGAACAATGAATGATAGATACTTCTTTGGTTATCGATAGGATTATCGAGGTTGAGTTGACTCGTAGACTATATGGCTAGGTGGGAAGGAAAATTTGTAGAACCGAAGATTAACTAATTGAATCCTTTGGGTTCGATCCCTAGTATGGTCACCGAAATGATGTTGGTAGGTGAATTTTATTTTATGCTTCCTTGACAACTCCCTTGAATTTCAGAGGGAGACTGAGATAATAGGACAATACCCAATGCTTAATACCCTTAGTGTACTGAATATATTTATATATAGTAAACTAGTATGCTAAAAAAAAATAAAAATCGGAAACTATGTGCAACATGCAAAATAATTAAATAACAAAAATATGTACAACATGTACAATATATGACAGTAACAAGTTATAAATTTAATAGTAAAATAAAATAGGAAGAAAAATTGTAGGAACATTTATAATAATACTCCATCAACCATGAGATCACGCAAATATGTCATGAATTGACATAAATTAGCCACATATTTTAGTATAAAATATTAGCAAATCTGCTGAAAAATATCATGAACTATGAGTAAATTTTTTAGAGAAATATGCCAAAAAAGTAAGGTTTCCAACTGTTAGTTTTATTAAAACTAAAAGAGTACAAATGACTATTTTGGCCAACTCCTACGATAATTCGGACCAAAAATCTATTTTGAAATATCTAGGATGTTAAATATTCTTACGTAGACATTTAAATAACAAAAATCAAGAAAAATAATATGGTTGGGCTAACTTGGACCTCTCTAATTAGATTGAATCGGTGAATGTTATAAACAATTGTGCTTGTTAGCACTAACATAAGACATATTAGACCTTGTAACAATGTTAAATGATGCAAGAAAATAAAGAGAACGTTGATCAGATTAGTCTAAAACTAATGTGTTTTCTCCCTCCTTATCACTCCAAAGATTTTGTTGTCACAAAAATAGGTAATATCTTGTACTCAAGTAAAACTTATCATAGGAAAATGACAACCTAAAGCTTATGCATACCTATCCTCCTTATTTTTTCCATCCCTCCTATGTCCTCTAGAAAATTATGTATTCTCCATGGGAAATTAGAGGATATTTCTCTTCTGTAATTAATTTGTTCATTAAGTTAACTTTTCTTTTTAAATTCCAGAGAGGAAATTTTAGGAGTTTTTAATTAATTTTAATTAGTTTTGGTAGGTGGGACCCCCTTTTATATCTGCCTTCATAAAACATTTTCATCAAACCTTGTGATTTCCATGGAAATAAATCACATGTAAATATTACATCACTAAGGAACATCGTCATCATAGAAAATATGGATATAAAACACCACATCATTCATCATCACATAAAATTTCACATGAAACAACCTTGTGCATCCCATAAGAAGCAATATCATCGAAATATGTGGCATGACCAAAAGTAACATTTGTCCCAAAAATGTAATATATACTGTAAACAAAAATATTTTTGGACAAATTAAAACTGAACAATAATAGAAAAAGAAACTACAACTTCTACCCTACTTGGTAAACTAGCCTTTTCAACAACATACATACACTCGGTTTGGACTTGACTTTGGTTCCTACTCAGACCTAATACAACCAACTCAGAGCATATGAACTCCAGTTCAATTAGGGTATTCAATCCCGCCGCTGAGATGCTCAGTTGACTCCTGAACCTTTATTGATAGGAGGATGGCTCATCCGCCATAAGAGAGAATGGATAGACGTGTTGCTAGAGTGAGTTGAATAGCAGCTCATGGGTGGGGCTAAGAGCATGCAGTGAATGGCTTCGTGCAGGGTCTTGACAGTGCTTATGGGGGCTATGACTGGCGTATGATCCTAAACAGGTGTATTGTATATAACAAGAACTGTAATTTTAAGATAACTCAGGATGTTTGCTGCAACCTGCATCATACTATTTTCCTCCAGTCTTCTCTCGTCCTTGTACCTTTGGGTGCATATCTTGGAAGGAGATATCTCTCTTCTCACTTGTTTTTGATGCACTAGTATGGGAATGTGTAGACGGGGCTTCAGGAGGGGAGTGTGTCGGCACCGCAGATAAATGAATCTTGCCTACTATAAACTGAGGAGGTGGATGAATGGATTGATTGGAATAAGAGGAAATAACCTACATGAGTGCAAAAGGTGCATGACAAGTAGAAATTAGAAGAGAAACTAAATTATAAGAGATATCGGCCCAATGTGTATAATCAAATGTTGGTTTAGCGAGATTGGGATTGCAACATCATGTTGCATGGGCTATTGTTTAGGAGGGTGAGGCTCCATGATTTCCACAATTTTGGGATGAGGTAGAGGTATATTTTGTGAGGCATGTGGGGTAGGGGGTGAGGTGGATCACCTCTAATATAAATATTTCTGGTTTTAGCTAGCCAGTCGAACTCCTTAGAGTCCATATTAAAATGCATAGAAAAATTGATCAACTTGTTTTTATTCTGTCTCCAAGACATTTTTTTTTCCTTCCATGACCTGTTTGGTCACCACGAGACCCTCTACTAAATATACTCATTGTGCAAAATATCCAATAAAATCTATTGTGAAATCATTAATCTCAAAATGTGAGGATACAATCATTAAGGTGAAGTATTGTTTGATACCTTGTTATATGTAAATGTTCGAGTGCTTGATAAACATACATGGGGAAAAAATAAAATATATAGGAAAAGAATTTATCATGCACGTAAAAGGAACTATGCTATCCAAGGAAATGTATTTTGTAACATGTATCATCTAATAGAGAAAGTCATGGTTGGAGGACATGCACTTAGGTCAATAACTAAGACAACTATTTCTTTTAAGACTTTACAAGAAAAAGATCAAAATTGTAGCACAATTTTACTTTATAAGTAAACAATGTGACTCTCACATAACTAAATGGTCCCATTTAACTTTTAAATTTCTCAAAATTTATCAACATGTAAGAAGTATGGAAGGGGCATAGATTTATGTATGAATATAACAATGTGTCCGTGGAAATCAACATTGAAAATAAAAGAGAGATAGAATGAGGGATTAAAAAATGCATCCATGCATGATAGCTCATTATATCATGATCTAACAACATAGAAATAGGGGCTCTTGTCCTTCAGTCCTTTGTAAACAACAACTGGGCAAATCAACTAATATTCATATGTGTAAAAGATAATGAAAGCCCTTGTTTCACTCCTTTTAAAATAGCAAAGGCCATTTTTAACTTTTCAAAGAAATGAAGTAATATACATGGGCCCTTTGTACACATAAGAATGAGTATAACAAGTTTTTATGCTCAGAGTTCGAAATAGCATACATAGGCTTAATTTATGGAAATGAAATACATGTTATACTTTTGTTCAGTGCTTTAGGTAGGAAATGAAATTATTTTTGAAATATAAGGGACGAAAGGTTGGAGTTGGGAGGTGAAAAGTGTTAATTATGGTGGACTAACAGGATGAAAGAACAGTAATAGATCCAATCATTGTACTATGTCATAAGCCCCATATGAAATGGCTATGTGATTGAAAGATTTTATTTATCATGTCTCTACTTGCTTTCAATGTCTAGGGAGGAATTGAGGCTTGATATATATATATTTTTCTTTTGGTCTGAGACAAGGATTAATGTCCTATAATAGTAAGTCCATGAGAGACATTAAATCATAAAAACTTTGCACACTTTAACTATTTTTTTATGAAAAACATCCTCTAAAGTTTAGCTTATAGTACTATCTAAGGTGCTTGTAACCCTCTTTTCTTCTTTTTTTTCTTGTCATTCTTACCACATGAGTACCTGAGAGGCATAGAATTGATCATGAAATATTTTTTAAAATACTTGCGAAGAATTCTTTGGTTGGAGGAATACTATTCAATGTTGCATTTTTCATTTTGATATGATAAATATGTGTGTCAGATAATGATGTAAGAATAAGAAAATCTTCAACCCACATGTAAATCCATATGCGTATACTCCATTTAGTGCTCCTTGTAACATCATATGGATGTATGAAAATATAGAAGTATAAAATAATGTTAGATGTCATCTTCTTATTGCTTCAAGGGGGCGACCCCACCTACCATGAATTATGAATAATTTTATTTTAATCCATTATTATTATACCTTTGAGAACATGAATCATGGTAGAGAGAAATGGTTTTCACATCTTTGCAAAGGTGACTCGTGAACTTTTCATCAATCAACAAGTGAAAATATTTGTATTTCTTCCAAAAACACATCATTGAACTGCTTTAAGATAGGGCAATCGTCAATTCTAACCTTGCTACTATTTTTCATGCTGGTCACTTGGACCACATATAAGGTATATTTCTAGTTGCACTTATTTACTTGCAGCACTAATATATGCTTGACAGAGATAAACTTCCTCACTCCTTGAAGAATCACTTATTTTCCTTCATTTTTATGGATTTCTAGATCCAAGTTGGATCATTATATTTTTTGTCATCCATATCTATGCTTTTATAGTGAAAAAAGTGTAGGAATCAACATAGGACCATTTTTACTGGTGGGATCATTTTGAGCCATAAATGATGTTTTATGGAGGGTAATACTTTTCTGCTTTATCCCAACCACACCCCAACCCATTCTTTCAGTATTCTACATGTAGATACCTTTTCAATGACATAAGAATCATCTCAATCAAAGTCTACATGCAAATGTTAGGCCACTAAAAATTTGACCTTCCTGTTTTCACCACCATAATTCAAGAGGATACTAGGTTAGCCCCCATTATTCATGGAAAAGGGGTTAGCCATGTTATTATGATGAAAAAGAATCTATAAGAGTCAATATTGTAACTTTGGTTAATAGTTGAGGTATTCATACCTAAGCACTAGTAGGTTACTAGGTTGTGTTCTAACTAGGCCACTAGGAAGAAAAGAAGTTCCATTCTCTTGAGTTTATTTGTTCCATAGATGAGAAAAAATAGAGAAGATGGATAGGAGATAGAGCACACATGGAGTATTTTTTCACTGTAGTATCCCATAGGCCACAGAACATACTTCTTTATACTCGTATCCATTTCTATTGAGAGAAAGAGAGCAAAGAAACCTCACCTTCCAGTTGGGTTTTCTCCCAAAAGGTTTCCTAGGTCATATCTTGTGTCAAATCATGATTTGTGAGTATTTATTTCAATGTTCTCTATTTTTTACATAATTTTAATTTTCATGCATACATAATTAAAAGTAATCTAAATATCAAGAAATATAAAGAGAGATAAACTCCTAATAATGTAGATATTAGATTTTTAAATATAGTTTTATCATACTTGTTGTGACAAACTGTCTAGTGGAATATCACTGATAGTTTATGGATCATATTAGTATCAGAGCAGGATTATTTGGCTATATTGTGGATATTTATAGGGGATCTAGATATTCTAAGCCAAAAATCATAAAACACTAGTCATGTCCCACAAATATGTGAATAACCCTCCTAATATTGTAGAGGAGAGGTTTTTGTGGTTGGAAGCACAAGTCACAGATATAAACTATAATGAAAATCTCCTAATGTTGGCCCTGATAAATAAGCTTGGGCTATTTAGATAATATGGGGGTTATAATGTAGAGGACAAATCATATGGAAGATCAGGAGATGATCAATAAAAAAAAATAACCAGTTGAAGAAACAACCCGAAAAAGATCAACCTAGCTTGAGTGACGTGAATCATTCATATAAGTATGTATTCAAAATTGAAACAAAAGTTGATATTAAGCCATACCAAGATGAAATCGACACTTTGAAGCTAAATCACTAGTTGTGGAAATTAGAAGTATATTTCACTGTCTATCATATTGAATAAGAACATAATATTTCATTTGTGAGACATGCTTTGAGTTAGTGGGGAAGCTATGCAAAGACCTTGAGTTTGGAGGGAGATCCTCCAGTGACTAAGTGGGAGTGTAACCACCTCCTCCCACATTTACCCAAATTTACAAGCTCGTAAGGGTAAACATGATATGAGTTTCACTATGACATGACATGGCCTCCAAGTTCTAGTTATGGAAGTGGAGCCAACACATTAACATGTATAAACATCCTACAGGGGCTACAAATCAATTAAGAGTTGAACAACCACCCTAGTTAATCAATCCTTGAGTTGGAACTGTCCTTCACTAGCCTAACACCCCAACTGCATGCACAACAAGGTAAGAGTGTAGTTACGAGGCCCCAACCAAACTCACAAGCCTTCTTCCATGTGGTTATGACTTAAATCCTCCAACTCAATGTCAATGGTTCTAAGATTTGAGCCACTATTTTAGGCTAGCCTCCATATCACTGCCCAGAAATACCTATCACTTTTTAGAAAGAAATAAAAGGAAATGACAACGATGATCAATCAAAACTCAAGAAGGAACTTGACCTAGACACGCTTATTCCATGATAGACATTTCGTCAAACTTTGATAAACATGTCAGCTACAGGTCATGAATGCATATTTGATCATAAATTGATAATATTTATCTGAGAAACACTAATAAGGTTATAAGGCCTATATATCTAGCTGCAATAACACTTGTTATTCCATGCATTCAACAACCATTCAATAAGTTATCAAAACATGATAGAAGCCATACATAGAATACATCATGTAACCAACAAATAACCAACATAGAAACCATGGTAAATCAACCATAATGCCAACATGATAACTAGTGCAAATGTCGATAAATCACAATAGGAAAATAACATTCCAACCAAGTCAGGGACTTCCACATACAACCCAACCATATATTGGGTTGAACCAAATCTTTCTTTCAACCAATCACCCCTGCACCATATTCTAAGCATGAATGTGGGATCTCATGGAATAAACTAAAATAAAACCAAACCAGGGCTTCTAGAGCCCAAACTACTTCAACCCTTAACCACAATGATTCCACCTCTATGGTTCGGAAATCACTAAAATTAAACATATCGATCTCTACCAAAGATGTCCATGGTTCCAACAATTAGTAATTCAACCCACAACCTTACAGGGCTCTAGATTGTTTGTTCCAATAATAGAACTAGGGACTAGTAACTCAACCGACAAAGAGCTCTAGAGTGTATGTCCCAACCAATGTCTCTAGGAACTAGTAACTCAACCTAAGTTGTTCCAGAGCTTCCAGAGAGTTTGCTACAAACCACAATCATTAGGAACCTAAGCACCAATCAGAAAAACAAGTGGAAATCCCATAACACCATGGATATCCAGAAAATGGAAATGAAAGGCTAAAACCATTGTCAATCTAGGAAAATATCCATTCCAATAATAACGCATAACCAAGGAACCCCTTTCATACACGATGTATCCAAAATAAACAAGGAAATCACACATGCAACCTGTTACTTGCAAAGAAATAGTTGATGTAGTTGTTGATTCAACTATCTCCCTTGCACTCCTTTGCTTTAATTTTCCTTATTTCTCTAAATATAAGTGAATAGTAGAGTGCTCCAAGCATTCTCCAAGAATTCTCTTATTTTGCAAGTGTGTGTGAGAGACTGAATGAAAGGAGAGCTCAACTCAACTGTCAAAAAGCTATAAATTGATTCTCTAATCTATTTTTATCATTGGTCTCTCTATTTTATTCATTTTCCTTCATTTTTCCTCTAATTTCCTTTGCATTCAAATTTGTGTCTCTTCACCTTCGTTTTCTCCTATTTTCCTTTATTTTCATAAATAAATGCCATTTATTGCCATTTTTCCTTTGCTAATTTCCATAGCCATTAATTAATCACAAGTGATGCCCACTATAGTGTTTTTCCCAACATTTAGCTTGGAATATGTGTCCCATGACCTTGGTATTATTTTATTTACATGGAAAATCAACCAAGGGTTGTTACAAACCCCTCCCCCTTGGGGAAATGCCATCCTTGGTGTTTAATGACACTTATAACTAGCAAAACATGTTCCCCATGGATATTTATAACCTAGCGTGATGTAGTATTTACATCACACCAAATTGTTGAAACCATGAACACCATACTACTTATTGGAGTTTTATAACACAAATCGATGTAGTATTTACGACATACTACTTATTGGAGCTTTATAACACAACTCGTTGCAGTATTTACAATACACATGCATATATAAATATAAACCAAAAAACAAAATCTAAATACATCTACTCAACCAACAAATAAATAAGGATATAAATCCTAAATTTTATCATCCATCTCCCATGTATCTTCATCGGGCCTAAAGTGCTTCCACTACACTTTAACTTGCTCAATTTCTCAATTCTAGAGCATGAGTTGTTTCCGCTGCAAAATGCACTGAGGTTTTAGATGGAATTCTCCCTTTGGTTCCACCTCCAATACATACAAATCAATCACATAATAAATATCTTGGCCATACTTCTTATGAAATGAAACATGGAAAACATCATGGAGTTTCATTATTGGTGGCAATGCAAGTCTATAGGCCACTGTTCCAATCCTCTTAAGGATCTCAAAGGCCCACAATACCGAGGTTCTAACTTGGTACATGAACCAATCCTCAAAGAGCTTCTCTTGGGCTTGATGCACAAATACACATGCTCCCTAACCCAAAACTCCTTGAATTCTTTGTGTTGATATGCATAACTCTTTTTCATGTCTTCTGCTACCATCAGATTCCTTCTGATAACTTGCAATTCCTATTCCATCTCAGCCAACATATCAGGTCGAATCAACATCTTGTTCATTAGATCATTCCAACTGATAGGAGTAGTACAACTCCACCTATAGAGAGCCTTAAATGGAATTATCCTAAAGGACTCCTGATACCCATTATTATATGCAAACTTCGTTGAAGAATGTGACTAAGTTAAATCTCCATAAATCATATTTGAGTCATAATGAAACGTATTTATCAAAAGAAAGAAAAAAAATATTAGTATTATTATTATGACTTATTAAAGCATGGGTTTCATGCTTGGGTCATCATTTTTTATGTCAAAGTCTCTATTGAGGACTTCTATGATTTATACTAAGTATTTAGAGTCATTTTCCACTTAATGAGACACTTCTTGGGCTTTTGAATCATGTAAAATGATTTATTATTGAGTCAAATAAGTTATTTGTCACCTCCACACCAAGTCGACCTCAAGGAGATCAAGTCAACCTCAAACAGGGTAATTCAACCTCACCTAAAGCATATATATTGGAGCAGTTTGATTCATTTAGAGGACACAATCACACAAGCTCGATTTACAAGAACAGGCAGCTAAAAAGTGCAAAATTGGGAAAGGAGGAGGAGAATTGTAGGCATGTTCAAGATCGCATTTTTGGGCCATCTATCTATCACACATGTGAACTTTCTAGGAATATTGAAGTATCTATTGCTAAATCGAAGTTGTTGCTTCTAGTTTCTAACAATTGTTTCCAGGTCAAAGTTGTTACTACTAGGTCAAAGTTGTTGTTGCTAGGTTGAAGTTGTTGTTGAAAGGGTTATTATCTATAGAAGGAATAAAGGGTTGACTTGGTATGGATGAATTTTGTGTATAGGCTAAGAGTCTTAGATTATCTCGTGAAAATATTGAAGGAAAAGTTGTTGACTGGGTTTTCCCGTAGTTTGGGGGTTTTTCCTAGTTGTCCACCTACATCTGGTGTCTTTGATATTCGTGCAATTGTTTTGGTAATTTCTTGATGAACCAAGATAAAATAAGAACATAAGAAAGTTAATAATAAAATAAGAATATCACAAGTAATTATCAACATAAAGAAAATATTTCTTCCTTTCTGATTTTATAACATGGTTTCAGAGCTAAGGTGAAGAAGAAGGAAAAGGGAAGCTTGAGGTCTATCCTCTTCTTCCATGCCCTGTAGTTAGATGCTCCTTCTAATTTTTTTCTAACTACATGGCATGGAAGAAGAGGATAGAACTCATCCTTGAGAAGAATAAAGTATTGGATCTAGTGAAAGGAAAAGTAAAGAAGCCTACAAATGAGTCAAATGACGCAAAAAAAGGAAAATTTCATAGAAACAGAGATATTGGCCATGACACTAATGGTGGGTGGAATGAAGGATAACCTCATCCCATATATATCCAAAATATATTTTTCTCAAGAGACGTATGTGGCATTATCCAAATTATTCAATATAAAGAACCTTGGTCAAATAACAAGTCTTAAGAATAAACTGAGATCAATAAAGATGAAAAACGAATCCACTATGTTATCCATCGTTGTGAGAATAGATAGAACCATATATGAACTCTAGGAGATTGATGATATAGTAGATGAAAAGGATCTTGCAATCACTGCACTTATAGTATTACCAACATCTTGAAGTGCCTTCTCATCAAGTCTCAATAGCTGGAAGGAAAATATTACATTCAAATAACTATGGAACGCATGCAGTTAGGAAGAAGTCATAATTTATCTAGTAAGAAACAAATATGTTGGGTGTGGATCCTGATTATCTTCTTTATTTAGAGGTATCACCACATTGGACCCTAGTTCGTAGCCCGTAAAATGTACACTGTAAGGGGGGTCCGGGGGGGCTGCGATCTTTGGGAGCCCCCCTGGAAGGGGACCGGGGGAAATGCCCCCGAAGCTAAAAATATATGTAAAATTGTGTTGTAAAATGTTGCAATTTCTTAGTCAATCCGAGCCATTCATTAGGCGGAGATCTGATGGTAGAAGTTATGTTTAATTTAGGGTTTTTTTCCCTATAAGGAAACCCCTCACTATATACGATGGAATTGTATTGTGTCTATGTAGATATGTATTCTAGGTGAGAAAAAGGGAGGAGATTGTGTGAGAGCGAAGAGGGAATTAAAGCAGATCCGTTGTAGGTTATATCTCTTCAGTTTGTTGGACAACATAAAAGGAAGAATTGGATGTTTCTCCATGGACATAGCCCAAATTAGGTGAACCACGTATATCTGTGTCTCTCTTGTTTTATGCATTTTTTGTGTTTATATTTCTTAAATATATTTATGTGTTCCATTCCTTTGTAATATATAATTTTTCTAACAAAAGAGAATGAAGAGGAGAAAGTTTCAAATGCCTATTCCTCTCATCACAAGAAGAGAGGATATTTCACGAAATCTAAAGGGCCTAGAAGGAATATAGACCTATCCAAAATAGAATGCTACAATTGTCACAACATGGGTCACTATAAAAGCGATTTTCTTGAGAATCCAAGAAATAGAAAGGGAAATAGGGATCATGAAAATGTTTCCATCTAAAGAAGCACAAGGCCAAAGAATCAAAAATAAAGGACTTATAATACTAAGTCCTTCTACTCTAAGGTTTTGAATTGTTTGGTATTTTGATTTTTAATACTTATAGGTTTACATACTTTGGAGAAAAAAAATTGAATTGTTTTTTTAAAGTTATAGGTATCCCTCAAGATTGGATTAAGAGGAAGCCCTCACCAATTTTCCAAATATAATGATCCTAATCCTTATATTATATTTTATATTTGGTTTTCCTCTTCCTACCTGGATGTGTTTACACTAGATGCTAATAACATTTCTTTTTATGTTCTCCTTGTTTAGGAAAACCTTGTTGATATGCTCAAGGTCTTTGAAGAAGTCCTCATAAGACAAAGCATAGAAGATCTATTGGAATTGATGTCCTATAAGTTTTTTCTAAACTCAAAGGTATGTGTTAAACTATAAATTTTGTTTCTCTTTGTTATAAAGGTATATTCAAACATTCTAATAAATATGCTTTACATTCCTAACAAGTGTTATGTCTAGGACCTTTGAATCATAGAGATTCGTGTTTGGGAGATTAATCATTAGAATGAATCTACCCTCATTAAATAATCATGATTGTGAAACTCTAATAGGTTCTTTGAAAAACCATAACCTAATGTTATGCTAATGTGAAATCCCTAGTCTACCTAAGGTTATTGATAAAATCTAGAAATGTTATTATTTTCATGTCTAAGGGTTTTGATGATAATTCCATCTTTAGTATTGTTATGGAAACACTAGTCCTTTAGGGTTAGATGGTAATGTGTTCCTAGCCCTTAAGGTTTTGGTAAATTAATTTTTATGAGTAAAACCCTTATGTATTGATAGTAAGCTCCTAGGAATGAAACCCTAGGTGGATGATTGTATGTCTGATCAAAACCCTAGTCTAATCAAGATTTGTTATATGTCTCAATTTAAATGTATTGATTTTTTTGTACTCGGTTTGTCCAATATATGTTATGATAAGTTTTTGCATGATTATCTTAGATATGTATTTGTGCTAATCTATTTGTTGATAAGTTCTAGCGTTTGTAACTAACCCTAGTAGATGTTTGATATTCTAGGATATGATGAGATGATATTGCTTCAAATGTGATCTAGGGTTTACAACAAACCCTAGTAGAAGTTGCTCATTTAGTTGATATTTTTTATTGTGTTGTGATTGGTTTTTATTTTTGACATCTAAGGCTTAATATTTCAAATATGGAATCTATGGTTTGCATTAAATCCTAGTAGAAGTCTAACATATGAATTCTAAAGTTGTAAAATGCATTGTAAGTGTACTTGTTTGAATTGATTCTAGGTTTTACAATATATATCTAGAATAAGTATTAAGACCCTAGATATAATGAATATTTTTATCCTGATTAAGTTGCTCAAAAGTCTTGATGATGAATTCTAGGGTGTCTAACAAAAACCTTAGCAAGTAGTTGAAGTATTAAAGTATGAGTTCCTTGTTGATTATGAACCTAACTAAGTTTAGGTATTTTACTTCCAAAGTCTAATGCTTCCATTATTGTATGATTCTGATATATTAAGTTCATGCTAAATTATATATGTATTTGGTTGTACTTGTTTTCTAAGTTGTGTAGGTACATAATCTTCAAGATGATGAAGATGTTCGTAAGTAAAGTTGATTTGATTGATAACTATGATGAAGGAATTTATATGAAATGATGATGATCAAGGTGACTCTGATGAGAAGCATGGAAGCCTTGAAATATTCTTCGATGTTATAGAAATAAGTTGATCTCCCCAAGTTAAGAGGGAGCCTAGATAAAAGGAAGGATATCTCCCAAGTTGAGAGGGAGGGTATATTATAGTCATAATGGATACCTTGAAGAAATTGGAGAATTAATATTGAAGTTTTGCTAAAAGAAGGAAAGAAGTATTTGGTTGTTGCATGTGAAGTAGGAAAGAAAGCTGAATGATTGAGGAAACCTTTGTCAAAAAAAACTTGGGAAGCCTCTAATTCCTATTGTTATAAAATTGTGAAGCACATCAATATGTTTTAAGACCCCAAACGTTTTTTTTTACTCATGATTATTTGAAAGGTTATTACTGATTTGGGTTGTGACTATTTAGGTAAAGCTCTCAAAGTTTTTGAAAAGCATGCTTCAGGTTAGAGAGATTTGATGTATTAAGGCATTGTGTAAAATTCATGGCAGGACATCTAGCTGGCATTTATGTTGATTTCTAGTTCCCAAAGTAGTAGGAAGGCTGATGTTGGTCATAGAAGTTTGACCTTGCATTACACACCTAGTTCCTTGGGTTGATGGTTAGTATGTAAGCCTAATGGTACCTAGAGAGGCTGGAATATTTAGTCCATATTAGTCTGACCCAGATAGATTGCCCTGGTGAGGAATCTAGTTCTTGGAAACATAAGTTCCTAAACTTTTCATGGTTCATGTGTTTTGAGATGTTCCATGTACTTGTGTATGTAAGTATGAATACCTCCCTAGTTAAGAGGGAGTGTTGAAGAATGTAACTAGGTTTCGTCTTCATGAACTATATTTGAATCATAATGAAATGTATTTATGAAAAGAAATAAAAACAATTTATTATTATTATTATGAATTATTAAAGCATGGCGTTTCATGCTTGGTTCATCATGTTTTAGGTCAAAGTCCCCATTGAGGCGTTCTATGATTTATATTGAGTCATTAAAGTCATTTTCCATTTAAAGTGACCCTTGTTGGACATTTGAATCATGTTAAAGGATTTATTATTGAGTCAAATAAGTTATTTGTCACCTCCACACCAAGTCAGCCTCAAGGAGATCAAGTTGTCCTCAAACAGGGTATTGACCTCACTAGAAGCATATATATTGGAGCAGTTCGATTCATTTGGAGGACACTCACCCACACAAGTTTCATTTATAAGAAGAGGCAGCTAAAAAGTGTGAAGTTGAAAAAGAAGGAGGAGAATTGTAGGGAAGGTCAATATCGAAGTTTTGGGCCATCTATCTGTGATAGGTTTTAACTTTATAGGAAGAACAAAGTCTCTACA
The DNA here is from genome assembly GCA_000404065.3 of Pinus taeda. NCBI lineage: Eukaryota > Viridiplantae > Streptophyta > Pinopsida > Pinales > Pinaceae > Pinus > Pinus taeda. Next base: position 277,179 of record APFE031595442.1, on the reverse strand, counting down.
ACTACATCAAAGTTGTTGTTTCCAATTTCTTCCACGTTGATGTTGCTAGTGCTAGGTCGAAGTTGTTGTTGTCAGTTTTTGCTTCTACATTTATCATCTATAGAAGGAAGAAAGGGATGACTTGGTATGGAGGAAGTTTGTGTTTAGTTCAAGAGTCCCTTATTATCTCATGAAACTATTGAAGGAAGAGTTATTGACTAGATTTTCCCCTAGATTGGGATTTTCCCCTGGCTAGCTGCCTACATCTGGTGTCTTTGATCTTCATTGGTACTGTTTTGGCAATTTCTTGATGAACTAAGGTAAAATAAGAACACAAGAAATTTAATAAGAACATAAGAATCTCACAAGTAATTATCAACACAAAGAAAATAATTTTTCCTTTCTTATTTTCTAACAAACTACACCAGTGGAAGATACTCCTCCCACTTCTTCTATTGATGAATGAAATACATCTTCAACATGTCCTCGATAATCTTGATCACCCTCTTTGTATTCCCATGTGTCAGTAGATGATAAGCTATATTGAAAGCTAACTTTATCCCCAAGCCTACAAATAACTCCTTCCAAAACCTAGAAGTGAAATTGCAATCTATGTCTGATATAATATTCTTTGTAACACCATGCAATCTCATTAGCTCACTCATAAAGATCTGAGTTACCTCACTAGTTGAGTTAGTATACTTCACTGCGATGAAGTGAGATACCTACCTTAACCTATCAACCAAAACCATGATGGAATAATGTTTCTTTGATGTCCTTGGAAAACCGATAATGAATTCCATGGAAATGACCTCCCATTTCCACTCTAGAATCAGAATCAGTTGTAACAAACTAGCTAGATGCTTACACTTTGATTTTACCTATTGATAGTCAAAACATTTTACAACAAACTCAACCACCTCTTTCTTCAAATTCTACCAATGATATAACTTCTTAATTACTGCCAAAGTATTCTAATATCCAGAATGACCTAAATATGGCTTGACATGAAACTCCCTCAAGATAATCTTCTTGAGCTCTCCGTTATCTAGCACATAAATCTTGTTCCTAAATTTGAACAAGACATATGTCATAAACTGATACTACTCATCCCTATCACCTTCACCCTAATTCTGTAATGTTTTCTTCAGTTGTTGATACTTGTCATCACGTTTTCTTGCCTACAAGTTTCTCTCATACAAATTTTTCCCATAAGAACCTACAACTGCAATATGACTCACCTGCACTCTCCTACTGAGAGCATCTGTAACCCCGTTCTCCATGCCCTTAATATACCCAATCTCAAAGAAAAATTCACTAAGGGTAGCCAATCATATTAGTTTCTTTACATTAAGATTGGATTGGTCAAACAAGTACCTCAACCCACTATGATCACTCATCAAGAATAATCTCCTACCAAGAATATAACGTCTCCACATCTTCAATGCACAAATGATAGTTGCCAAGCTAAGATCATGAGTCACATAATTATTCTCATGATCATTTAGCTTCATTGACTCATAGAATACCACATGTCCTTCCTGCATTGAGACTCCACCAATTCCTCTCTTACAATCATTTGTACATACCACAAACTCTTTCTCAGGATTTTCAATCTTCAAGATTGGAGCATTTGTAAGAAAATGCTTCAACTGCTTAAAACTAGTTGCACACTTTTCAGTCTATTCAAACTTCTTTCCTTTCCTCTATAAAGATGTAATAGTATAGGAAATTTGTGATAAGATCTTGATGAACCTCCTGTAATAACCTACTATTCCATGATTGATCTTATGACATCCACATTCCTAGGATATGACCACTCCATGATAGCTTTAATATTTTTTGAGTCCACTACTATGCCTTCCTTGGAAACAACATGTCCCAAGTAATTAACTTCAATCTGAAAGAAAATACACTTTTTGAGCTTGGCATACAACTAATTCTCTATCAACAATATTAATATTGCTAACAAGTCCTCTACATTCTCTTCCTCATTCTTATAATATATCAACATGTCATCAATAAACATTGTCACAAACTAGTCAAGATAATGACACAACACAATGTTCATCAAGCACATGAAAGTAGTTGGAGCATTAGTAAGACCAAAAGGAACCACTATGAACTCATAATTCCCATACTTGGTATGAGACATGGTCTTGTAAATATCTTCTTCTTTGATGCACACCTAATGATATACTAATCTTAAATCAATATTTGAGAACACTACTACTCCCTTAAACTGATCAAACAAATCATCAATCCACAAAAAAATGAAACCTATTCTTGATAGTCACTTTGTTCAACTGTTGGAAATCAATGCACAACTTGAGAGTATAATCCTCTTCTTTACAAACAATATGGGTGCACCCCAAGGTGACACACTTGTCCTAATGAATTTCTTATCAAGCATTTACTTAAGCTGCAAATTCAATCCCACCAAACCTTGGGTGCTCATCTTGTAAGGTGCCTTAGATGTTGGTGTTTCTCTCGACATCAACTCAATAGAAAATTCCACTTCCCTATGAAGAGGAAACTCTAAAATCTTTGTAGGAAACACATCTTGAAACTGCTGCAAAGTAGGGTATCTCTTCAAGACTTCATCATCCTCAACTTCCTTCCATTTGTCACTCGAAACATGCACTACAAATAATACACACCCTTTTTTGCTACTAGGCTTTGCCTGCATAGTTGTAACCATTCTCACTTATGTAGGCTTCTTATTACCCTATAAGGTTCTCCTTTCTCCATCATCATCCAGGCACTCAATAGCCTTATCACAACAATCTACCTTAGTCCTATGAATGAACAACTAATCCATGCCCAAAAGCATATTGTATGATCCCAAAGGAAGCACATTTAGATGTTTTGATGTAGGCATACCATTCAACTCAAATGCACAATATCTAACCCAATGATGAAATCTTCTCTTGGTCCCTATAGCCATCTTCGCCAACCTATATTTTACATGAAGTTATTTATTCAATCACCACTTATCCATCAGGTTAGGACTAATATAACTATATTTAGATCTAGGGTTAATCTAAATAGAAACAACTTGATCACAAAGCTTACCTTCCATATCAATAATGGATGTTTGATGATCATCATCTCTGTTATCCACTGCTGCATAAATCCAAGGAATACTCTACCCAACATATCCAAGGAATACTCCTGAGCATTGTGAATTTGAGGTCTTCTACCCTGATGTTGTGGAAAATATCTGCTGCGATGCTCTACGCCACAAGTTCAATACTACAAAGGCTTCCTTCCATTGCATATATTCTTCTCCTCAAACTGAAATACATGTCCTTTGTCAACTGCATTGGACTTCTTGTATAGTGTTACATTCTCCTTCTCACCAACATCTTGAGGTCTTCCTCACTTCATGTCCTTTCCTTTAGTCTTGTCATTACTTTCCCAATCTCGCTTAGGCTTAGACTTACACTTTGACTTCTCATAACAATTCTTCAACTTCCCAATGACTTCCTTGAATGATTGAGGCTCATCATACACAATATGATCCTTAAACACTAATGGTGGTCCACAAATGAACCTTTGAACCTTTTTATTCTCATCCTTAAGATATGGCACATACCTCAAAAACTCCAAAAACTTAGTCAGGTATCCTTTATCTATCATATACCCCACCTTAAGCTCATAGAACTCCTTGACCTTTCCATCATAATATATCTCAAATAAGTACTTCATTTTGAAGAGTCTTTTAAACTCGTGATAACTCAAATCCTATGTCCTGATGCCTCTAACATGCTTCATGTATTCCCACCAGATATTTTATTTTCCCTTGAGACTGAAAATAGTTATCTTTGCTTTCATATTATCTGTATAATAATGCAATTCAAAGAACTTCTTCATCAAAAGTAGCCATGATTTTTCATATTCTGGTTTCTTCATCTCTCCAACAAATGTAGGAACCCTAGTTTTCTTGAACTCATTTGACAAGTATTGCTTCTCACCCCTCCTATAAGGATAATGGTGGTGGTGACCATGATGTCTCTCTGATACCACCCTATAACCGCCACCTCCCACATTTACCCAAATTTACAAGCTCGCTAGGTTAAACATGAGATGAGTGTCATTATGACATGACCCAACCTCCAAGTTCTAGTTATGGAAGTAGGGCCATGTTGTGGCCACAACCACCACCCTATTAAAACCAGCCTTAATATAAATTTTGAATGGGTCCCCTAAAAAAATGATCTTTCACCTCTCCAAATGATCTGTTTTGTCCCAGAGACTTTAACTCATTTCCAAGTCAAATCCTCAATACCTAACGGTTAAGGCCCCCTTAATAAATCCCTCCTGCATGATCCATCTATAACCCTCTCTAAGCCCTTCATTCATATCCTCATTGGGATTTTTTCGACCCATGAAACCTTTCATCATTTCCTTATTCCCATTATAGCTCTTTACAGTGGAAATGCTTCACAAACATGCCTAAATCACCCTTTTCCTACCTATCGCAATCAAGTCAATGCATACCATGAGGCACCAGACTCGATGTCATTATTAACCACATTATATATATTTCGGGTCCAAAAGTCCCATCACATATCGCAATCAGCAGGGTCCAGGGCCTTTATACAAGACACACCGCTACCACCTGAACCTTACAATGATTATAGACAAGGATGCATATTATTTCAAGTCACAATCGACGGGTTCTGAGGCTTATATATAAGGCACACCACTATATACCAGACCCACCAATAACTACCAATTTGGGTGCATAATATTTCAAGTCCAGCCTTATGGCCGGCTGTGGGTTTTCCCATTTATTCCCTTGTATTGCAATAATACGTTGTGGCCTAGGTTTTCAAAGGGAAAGTTTATGTTGTGGATCCGAAGGGACTATTAAATGCAGCTCATATGTATTTCAAGTTTGCCTCCCTAATTGCTTATCACATTCAGCAGAGTTCATTGTTTATACATAAAGCGATTTGTGATATGGAAGACTCACTGTTAATTATAGGCTCGGGTATATAAGTTTTGAAGTCCGGCTATATGGCCCGCCCACAGATTTTTCCATGTTTTCCTGTGTATTTGATAAAATGTTGTGTTTGCGGTTTTAATGGAAAATCCCATATGGCTGACCCGATAGGATATAGGTTCCCACCTATAATATTTCAAGTCTAGATTTTAGATCCGATAAGTGTTACGCAACGATTTTCAATGTAAATCAGATTTATGTTTGCGGGACTCAATCAGTGCATGAATTAAAATCCAGGGGTCGATTATTTCACATTTGTTCCTATTGGTGGTACAAACGTTTAATGAAGGAAAGTTTTGTGTTTTTAAGTATTTTTGTTATAATTTTTATATCCATAGCTAATGATTAAATATCTCTGTAGGCGAGGATCAAGAGGTGAGAGGCGAAATTGAAGCACTCATGGCAGCATTAATCCATCAAGATGTCATTTCCTCCAGATACACATCAAAGCATGCCAGATGTGGGATGATGAGCCCATCATCTTTAGTTTCTTCCAGGAAATGATAGGGAATGATAGCCACTCCACACAGGTGCAAAGAAATGATACCAGTCATTCTCTGTTCCATCGGCATCCATTCGTTCCCCCAGGAAGTAGAACGCTCTAGCAAAGGCGACCTCAATGTGTCAGCAGTTTCACCGACCGTTCTCATCTATATATTTTGATCTGTGTAATGAAAAGAGGGGAGGTGAAAAGTCAGTGAAGATCAAGAGTTATTTCTAGCCACATAAGTATTCCCTTCGAATATGAGAGAAAGGCTTTTTGTTGAAAAGGAACAACTTTGATTTATTATGAATAAAGAAGATTGTTTGGTTGAATGAGGAGCCTTTTGTTTCAGATTTAAGGCCCTTTGCTTTTATACGTTTTGAAACAGGGTGTTTTGTTGTTGGCATAAATACAAATGTGTTTTGTTTTTGTGCATATCGATAACAATACAACTTATAATTATCTTTGGTTGTCGAATGTAATTCTTCATCATAGTTAATTCATAGGAAATCCCTAATTTGAAACTGTGTTAGACATCAGTTGCAAGCTTTATTTGTATAAAAGGAATGTGTATTCCTGTATGCGTGATTGGATTGCAATTTAGATTTGATGCAGCCTTGTTCTTATGTGAACCATTAATTGAATCGTTTGAAATTGGAATTTACCTATGATATTTAACCTCTCTTTTGTTATGCTCCTGCAAGATAGATTAGGATAGTTAGGAGTTAACAGTAGTGTAGATAGGATTTGATGCATATGGGTTAGTTGTTTCCTTTGTTGATTTAATTGAAGTCTTCCTCCACAAAGAAATCTCTCAACATCTATAACATTTCACGGGGTCCTTTAAAAACCATTGGAACTAGCCACTCCAAATGAAAACAGATCTAATTGGGGTTTGTGATCGGGTTAGTTCCCCTTGTTTGTATAGCGAAAATCCACCATGTCAACAAATTGGCACTAGAAGGAGGGCCTGAACCGCCATCAACAACTTTTTATGATTTCATCTATAAATGTCATGGATTCGAAAAGATTAATGCATGGATTGTAACGTTCCAAAAGATACTTCCTCCCATTTGCAAAAGCCTCATTTGGAAGAAGAGACACTGTGGGAGTATCCTGTCACTCAGGAACAACCAGTCAGAGTACTTACTCAGGCTTACGCTCGTTCCCTCTCTCAGCTCCCCATCTTTCACTCTTTACCTCCAACAACTAAAATAAAGCTAAGGATCTGTTATATAAATGAAGAGACATCTGCAGCCCCTTGTCTTGAAGATATTGTGCTAGAGTCCTTGCAAAGTATCGACACTCCTTGGGAAGAAACTCCTCAAGATCCACTCTCTGAAGGTAATCCTTGGCCTGATTTGGGAAATCCTTATAAATAATACCTCGAAGACACCTTCAACCAGAACCTCTGTATCCATAATATGGCTAACGTTCCCCTTCTAGGTGGGAATCAGCTTCAACTAGGTCGGGAGCACTCCCTCCCTAGCTCCTCAAGGTGCCGTAGCAGTACCTGGGCAACATCATCCCTTACCTAAGAATGCAAAAAGAGTACTACCTAAATTTGACTCTCAGAAGAGAGACACTGATGATAACCATATTCACTCTTTCTTCCTAGTTGTGTGCATGTTGGGGGTAGCCGATGAAGATATAGTATGTCGCCTATTCCCTTTTACCCTGATTGGTGTGGTTTTTGCATGGTACTTTAGCTTGAGAACCAGATCGATAACCTCGTGGGCTGACTTTCAATAGGCCTTTTTAGACAAGTATGGTGATGACAAAACACCTGCAGCCTTAGTCTTAGAACTATCCCATTTGAAAATGGAAACCAAAGAAAAGGTCAAGGATTTTAACATTTGGTTCAACACTTTGTTCAACAGAATCCCGACTAATTCTAGACCTATTGAGGAGGTGCTCATGGAATTCTACATCACTGCTCTCTCTGTTCCTACCACGATGTGGGTCAAAAGGAATAATGCACAAACCTTACAGGGTGTTATCGATGAAGCAGTAAAAGTCGAGAATGAAATGATCAATCTCATAGCATGCCATCATACAACCAGGGAAAAGAAAGCCTCTCAAGCATCCAAGAAGAATAATGGGAGTGATAACAAAGGGACTAAAATCCAAGTAAAGGATACCACCGATGTAGAAGGTTTGCATCGAATCATTAAGAAGTTGACAAATACAGTCATCGATATGAAAAGGAATTCTGGAGAGAGTACAAGCGGGAGTGGAGGAGAGTATAACAACATAAAATATTTCAAAAATTTCTATCGTAAGAAGACAGAAGGTGGTCATGGTCCACTTACACTGCTTGCTCCACCCAATGAAAGGAATTGAAATACAGAAGAGCTAGCTCTTATCGGATCGCTCCCTTACCAAGACGAACCTATAGTGGGGCTAGAGCCAAAACAAGAAGATGAGGAAGAATACCAAGTAGAAGAGCCCTTGGAAGAAGCATCTCAAATAAATGTACTTTGGGATTTCTACACAAATGAGAACGATGACGACGAAGGAGATAGTATGGTAGAAATCCACACTAATGAAATCCATACACGAAGTAAAGGGCCACTCATGGGCATGATGTAGCCTGTAGATCAGACAAAGAAAGATATTCGCCCTTTGAAGGTATTTGGTCCCAAGGTTCCTATTGAGAGGAATAAACCTAGTGGTGATTCCAAGAGTACACCAGTCATGTGCTATCCTCAGAAAGAAAATGCATCTCCCACTGCAACGAAGGCAACTCAAAATGGTAAACTCCCACCTAATAATGGCAAGACCATTATGTTTACTCTTCCTTACCCTATTTATAACATTGATTACAACATTGTGGATGACCTTAAGAAATCTATGGCTAATATCACATACTTTGATTTGCTAAAATTAACGTAGCAAAGAGATTTGCTCTTGAAAGCTATGAATGAGAGGAACTGCAAAACTCACACCATTCCAAGCAGCCAAACCCAGAAGTTAGTTTCCAAACCTATTAGTACTCCTAGTACAGCCCAAAAGCCAGTAGCCATGGAAGCCAACCTATCAAAAATGAATTGAAACCCCCAAGATGTCAGTGTAGCCATGCTAGGAAGGAAATAAAAATCCATGACTCCCCCTTTCCTTATCACGTTTGAAATCTTCAACATGAACGTACACAATTTCTTGGTAGACTCAGGTGCCTCATCCATTGTGATGCCTTACGCTATTGCTAAAAGACTTCATGTGATACCTGAGAAAACTAGAACTCGAATCATGCAATTAGACAGGACAAATGTGAAAGTAATTGGGGAATTGAAAGATGTATTGATTCGAATGACTACTAAACCACAGTACACACAAGTCATTGATATAGTTGTAGTCGACATACCCGAGGCTTATGGAATGCTGTTTAGTAGGGACTAGTCAACAAAACTGAATGGATACTTTTCAACTGATTAGTCCCATCTCTTGTTGCCTTAGAAGGGAAAAGGTGATATGCTGAGAGTTGATCGAGAAAGATACATGAAGTATGTAGTGACGGAGTTAAACAGTCCTAATGAACCTGTAATGTTTACCAACTCCACCCTTGGGAATTATAGTTTCAATGTTTGTGCCACAGAAACTTGTTTTGGAGAATTCCATGCAAAAGCAATTGAAGAAACTGCAATAAACAAACAGTTGGAAGCTCTCCTCTGTAATCCATATAATGAACCACCTTGTAATATAGTAGATGATAGAACTAGTTTCATAGGAAGCAACTCAATTGATGTAACACTAGACTATATATTTTGGACACTCTATTTTGATGGCTCTAACTGCCTTGAAGGTGCAGGTGCAGGGAGCATTCTCATTGATCCACAACGAAACCAACATCTGATGGCCAACTGGTTGGAGTTCACGTGCACCAACAACACGGCAGAATACGAAGGATTGTTGCAGGGCCTAAAAAAGGCCATTGATATGAAGGTAAAAAATCTTAAAGTTTGTGGTGACTCGCAGATAATTGTGGACCAAGTAAGGAAGAGGATACACTACAATTCGCCACACACCGTAAGGTACCAACATGAGGTATGGAAATTAATTGACAGTTTTGATTCTTTTAATATCACATACATAGCTCGAGGAAAAAACCAAGATGCCGATCTGATGGCTGGTATGGCTGCAAAACTTTTGCTTGATTTTATATTAAAGAAGAATAAATGTTATGTTGAATTGATTTTCAGACCATCTGTGCTTGATAACATCTCAAACTGGCAGGTGTTCAAAGATGACGAGCAAATCCTGGAGTTCTTGCACTGCGAGAAGACATTCAAGAATGTAGTCATCAATGAAAAAGAACATGACAGGCTTATGAATGAGAGGGATGGTGAGGAAAAAGATTAGTCCAAAACAATTCCTAAGTCAGTTGTCAAGATGGAGAACTTGTATGACCTACATGGTAAATTCAAGAATCCGATTAACTACAAAACGCATAACTCATCCATGAAGTATGAATCGGTCAACCTTGGAACCAAGGAAGACCCAAAGAATGTCAATTTGGGCTTGGGGTGCTCCCCACAAGAGAAGGATGCATTTGTCAAGCTATTTAAAGAATACAAGGACATCTTTGCATGGACATATGGCGACCTAAAAACCTTTGATACCAACGTTATACAGCATGTAATTCCTCTAGAAAAGGAGGCTAAGCCCTACCAACAAAAGCTTCATAAGTTGCATCCAAGCCTAGAACCATTGGTGAAGAAAGAATTAAACAAAATGTTGGATGCTAAAATCATCTTTCCAGTCAGACACACCCGCTGGGTAGCCATTTTTGTGCAAGTAAGAAAGAAAAATGGAGACATTAGGCTATGTATCGATTTCAGAAACCTAAAAAAAGCATTGCAGAGAGATAACTATCATGTCCCTTCTATGGAACACATTCTTCAGTGTGTTTCTGAGTCTGAAATGTTGTCCCTATTAGATGGGTTTTCAGGATATAATCAACTGTTGGTATCTAATGGGAATGAGCTGAAGACAACCTACAAGACTCAATGGGGTACTTACGCATATCGTAAAATGCCTTTTGGACTTATTAATGTAGGCACCACATTCCAAAGAGCCATGGACATAGATTTCTGAGGGTTGATTAACAAATCAGTAGTGGTTTACATGGATGACATCACTATGTATTCATATCACAAAAGGGATCATATTTATTACCTGAAACATATTTTCAAAAGATGTCGAAGGTATGGAATATCATTGAATCCCAAGAAGAGCATCTTTGCAGTCACCAAAGGGAAACTATTGGGTAATATCCTCTCTAAAGAAGGGATTGTTATTGATCCTGAAAGAGTAGAGACTATCATGAGAATAAGACCCCCTGCAAATAAAAAGGCAATGTAATCTTTCTTCGGGAAAATTAATTTCGTTAGGAAATTTGTTTCAGGTTTTGCAAAAATAGTGCATCCTATGCAGCTAATGATGAAACAGGACGTTGTGTATAAGTGGAGCAATGAAGCTAAAAAATCATTTCAGCGAATCAAGGAAGCCATCATAGAATCTCCTGCATTGGTCAACCCCAATTTTGGCAAGGAATTCTTCTTGTACAATTTTTCTTCTCATCTTTCATATGTCGCAATCCTCACTCAAAAAATTGATGATGGAAAGGAAGTCCTTATTTCTTATATGAGCTCTAATCTTCAAGGAGAAGAACTAAACTACCTAGACGTGGAGAAACAAGGCTTTGTGGTTTTTAAAGTTGTAAAACACTTCTGCCCTTATTTATTAAAGGCCAGGACTAAAGTAATTGTTCTCCATCCTGTTGTAAGAACCCTCTTTATGCAGAAAGAAATGGGTGAATGGAGAGGGAATTGGATCACCACACTTCAAGAATTCAACCTTGAGATTAAGCTGGCAAAGATAGTTCAAGCGCAGGGATTGTGCAGGCTAGCAGCAGAAGGATTGGTGGATAGAGAAGGGGCATCCAAAGAATCAGAAGCGCAAAGCATGCAAAACGAACAAGTAGAACTCAGGGAGGAGCCCCTACGGATTAATGAAATGCTGATATATGAACGCGAAGCATCAAAATCCCTTTTAGATCCTGAGTCGTGGCATTACGACATAAGCTTCTATCACACATGGGGAACATGCCCTGAGCACATGGATGCATCACAAAGGAGAGCACTCAGTTTGAAATCTAATCAGTATCATTTGGCCAATAACACATTATACAAGAAAAAGTATGATGGAATTTGGCTGAGGTGCCTGGAAAAGGGTGATGTTGATCATGTCTTGAAAGAAATGCACGATGGCCCAGCAGGTGGTCACTATGGCAGAGAGACCACTACTCACAAAATATTAAGAGTTGGATATTATTGGTACACAGTGTTCAAAGACTCGCATGCCTACACTTGCAAATGCAAGGTGTGTCAAACCACATAAGAAAGAAAGCCGATTGTTCCCCTCAGGCCTATTATGATCTATCGCCCATTCCAGCAATGGGGCCTGGACATCATAGGTGAGATCACTCTAAACTATTCACAGTAGCATAAGGATATACTCATAGTGACAGAATACTTCACCAGATGGACCAAAGCCATCCCGCTTTGGAAGGTGAAGAAAAATGAGATAAGATCATTTATTGAGAAATTCATTATCAACGGTTATGTCATTCCTAACGCTCTCATATTTGATAATGCTTCTTACTTTTCATCACTGAAATTGACTGAATTTTCTATTGACAAATCAATTCACATAAGGTATGCATCGAACTATTATACCCAAGGAAATGGAGTTTTGGAGTCCTCAAACAAGAACCTCATACGCATAATTCGTAAATCTGTCACTGACAACTAGAGGCATTGGCACAACGCTCTAACAAATTCCCTTTGGGCCAATAGGGTCACCCCAAAAGTGGCCTTAGGAAAATCCCCATACTTCCTTGTCTATGGACGGGAAGCCATCTTGCCTCCAAACATTACCCTTCCCTCTTTACAGTGCTCCCAAGCTTCAAGAGGAACCCGTTCAGCCTTGCTTCAAGAAAGGATCATCCAACTAGTCAGGTTGGAAGAATTAAGAGATAAAGCTAGAAATAAATTCAAAAATCACCAAATGATTGTGAATAGGTGGTTTGATCGCCTTCTGGCAGTAGATAAAGATTACCAAGTAGGAGAGCTAGTCTTGAAATGGGACAAGTTGAATGAGCCAAAAGGTAAACACATGAAATTCCAACACTTATGGTTGGGCTCATTCTAAGTTGTGGAAAAAATTGGTCAAGGAACTTACAGGTTGAAAACTTTACAGGGTGAAACTGAAAAACTCCCTATTAATGGCCAACATTTGAAGAGATACTTCTAGTATCCACCACATGTTGGTTACCTCCTGAACAGGTTAGAATTAATTTTATTTTTGTTGTTAGTTTAGTTGCGTTTCCATCTTTTCCTTTTTTGTTTTTCTGCAAAGTTTATTTTCCTGTTGTTTTAAATTGTAGTCCTTTTCATCCAACTGATTTCGGACCTCCATACTCATTTTTACCTTTTTAGGTTTTCCTCATTTGCCATCTTCAACTTTTGCCTCCTTAATTAACCTGCTGATGAGTTTGTTGATCTTATATCCATCATTACCTTGCAAATCAAACAAACTTTCAATGAGCCTATGAGAGCTTGGAAACTAGTTGTGGAATTCAAATTGAAGCCACTCATTAGCATCTGTTAGGAACTAGGCGAGATCTGTTGATAACTTGGATACCTGGAGCATGTAGGGGCATCTTTATAAAATGAAAAATGTGTAACTACAACTAAACTGGCATGGAGGAATGCTGCATTTTAAATAAATCCCACTCAGACCTAGCCTATGCTTGCCTGCAAGGTTTGCAGTTATTCTCTATTGGTCCCATCCACCACACTAAATTTTCCAATACCTGTCATCTACAAGTACATCTAATTTCATGGGCTAAACTCATTGTCATATACCATGTGGCAAATCCAATTGTGCTCTAGTCCTTGTGCCTAAAACTAGAAGGACTTATTTAAAAGAAAATGAAATGTCAAGTCCTTGTGCCAATTTGGAAGGATAGGTTGTTTGGGAACCTGGTTAGAGTAAGGACTATTGCTAGGCTCAGAGTACCGGTTGACACAACGAGCCCAACCTTGCTTAAGCGGTTTAAAAATATGGCATGATCCATGACTATGCCCCATTCAATCATATGAAAATATAGCATTGTAATTCTCATACAAAGTGCAGATAAGCATATCTACATCAAGTTTGATGAGCAATAAAGATTTGAGGTACACACCTAAATAGGTATTGACAGACCAGTGATGGCCCCGAAAGGATTTTTGAAAGTAGGAAACAGGTAAAGGAAGGTCAATAAATTCCATAATATCATCATTGGAGAATGCCTTTCAAAACCCTATTAGTAAGTAGAAGCTATTTGTCTTTATCCCACTTGAAGTAATTAATGTTGAAGTGGAACTCATGCCTATCCATCTATATAGTTTGTATTTCAAGTTTATCTTAATACCCTGATGTTATATTGATCCAATTTTTTTTGGAAACAGAGATAACTGGTTCACCTAGTGGTTTGCCATTTGTTGTGGCCACAACCACCACCCTATTAAAACCTACCTTGATAGAAATTTTGAATGGGTCCCCTAGAAAATGATCTTTCACCTCTCCGAATGATCTATTTTGTCCCAGAGACATTAACTCGTTGCCATGTCAAATCTTCAATGCCTAACAGTTAAGGCCCCCTTAATAAATCCCTGTTACATGATTCATCTATAACCCTATCTAAGCCCTTCATTCATATCCTCATCGGGAATGTTTTGACCCAGGAAACCTTCCATCGCTTCCTTAATCCCATTATAACTCTTTGCAGTGGAAATGCTTCACAAACATGCCTAAATCACCCTTTTTCCACCTATCACAATCAACTCAACGCATACCATAAGGCACCGGGCCCGACAACATTATTAACCACACTATATATATTTCTGGTCTGAAAGCCCCATCACATATTGCAATCAGCAGGGTCCGAGGCCTTTATATAAGACACACCGCTATCACCCGGACCCGACGATGATTATAGACCAGGATGCATATTATTTCAAGTCCGGCCTTATGGCCAGACACAAGTTTTCCTTATATTCCTGTGCTTTTTGAAAAGTATTGAGGTCGGGGTTTTTCAAAGGGAAGTATAACATTACGGACTCGCCAGCAGTATTTAACTTATATATATATATATATATATTATATATATATATTTAATATATATATATATATATATATTGCTGGGTCTAGAGCCCTATCGCGTGTCACAATCAGTGGGTATCAGGGCTTATATATAAGGCACACCACTATATATCGGACCAGCTGATAACTACCAATTCGGGTGCATAATATTTTAAGTCTAGCCCTGTGGACAACCATGGGTTTTCCCGTGTATTCCCTTGTGTTGCAATAATACATTGTGGCCGGGGTTTTCAAAGGGAAAGATTATGTTGCGGATCCAAAGGGACTATTAAACATGACTCATATGTATTTCGGGTCCACCTCCCCAATTGCTTATTGCAATCAACAGAGTTCATTGTTTATACGTAAAGTTATTTGTGATACGACGGGCCCACCGATAATTATAAACTTCGGTATATAAGATTTGAAGTCCAGCTATATGGCCTGGCCACGAGTTTTTCCATGTTTTCTTGTGTATTCGATAAAATGTTGTGGTCATGATTTTTAATGGAAAATCCCATATGGCGGACCCGATAGGATATAGGTTCCCACCTATAATATTTCATGTCCATATTTCGGATGCGGTATGTGTTATGCAATGATTTTTAATGTAAATCGGATTTATGCTTGTTGGACTCAATCAGTGCATGAATTAAAAACCAAGGGTTGATACTTTCACATTTGTTCGTGTTGATGATATAAATGTTTAATGAAGGCAAGGTTTGTGTTTTTGAGTATTTCTGTTATATTTTTTATATCCATAGCTAATGATTAAATATCTCTGCATGCGAGGATCAAGAGGTGAGAGGCGAAATTGAAGCACTCATGACAGCGTTGATCCATCAAGATTTCATTTCCTTTAGATACACCTCAAAGCATGCCAAATGTGGGATGATGAGTGCAGCATCTTCAGTTTCCTCCAGGAAATGATAAGGAATGATAGCCACTCCACACAAGTGCAAATAAATGATACACAGTCATTCTTTGTTCCATCAGCATCCATTCATTCCCCCAGGAAGTAGAACGCTCCAGCAAAGGTGACCTCAACGGGTTATTAGTTTCACTGACTGTTCTCATCTGCATATTTTGATCTGTGTAATGAAAAGAGGGGAGGTGAAAAGTCAGTGAAGACTTAGAGTCATTTCTAGCCGCATAAGTATTCCCTCCGAATAGGAGAGAAGGGCGTTTTGTTTAAAAGGAACATCTTTGATTTATTATGAATAAAGAAGACTGTTTGGTTGAATGAGGAGCCTTTTGTTTCAGATTTAAGGTCCTTTGCTTTTATATGTTTTGAAACAGGGTGTTGTTGCTCACATAAATACAAATGTGTTTTGTTTTTGTGCATACCAATAACAATGCAGCTTATAATTAGCTTGGATTGTCGAATGTAATTCTTCATCATAGTTAATTCATAGGCAGTCCGTAATTTGAAACTGTGTTAGACATCAGTTGCAAGCTTTATTTGTATAAAAGGAATGTGTATTCCTGTATGAGTGATTGGATTGCAATTTAGATTTGATGCAGCCTTGTTCTTATGTGAACCATTAATTGATTCGTTTGAACTTGGAATTTACCTATGATGTTTAACCTCTCTTTTGTTATGCTCCTATAGGATAGATTAGGATAGTTAGGACTAAATTAGACTAGTTAACAATAGTGTAGATAGGATTTGATGCATATAGGTTGGTTGTTTCCTTTGTTGATTTAATTGAAGTCTTCCTCCAGGAATCAAGCTCTCAACATCTATAATAGTTCACAGGGTCCTTTAAAAACTGTTGGAACTAGCCACTCCAAATGAAAACAGATCTAATTGGGGTCTGTGATCGGGTTAGTTCCCCTTGTTGGTATAGCGAAAATTTTCCATGTCAGCAGGCCAACACACCAACACGTAAAAACATCCTACATGGACTATAGATCACTCAAGAGCTGAACAACCACCCTAGGTTATCAATCCTTGAGATGGAACCCTCCTTCACTGACCTAACACCCCAACCACATGCATAAGACAAAAGTGCAATTATGAGGCCCTAGCAGTATGCACAAGCCTAATTTCATGTGGTTATGACCTAAATCATCCAGTTCAATGCTAGAAAATCTGAGATTTGAGCCACCTTTTTAGGCTAGGCTCCAGACCACTGCCCAAAACTGCATGTAAATTTGAAGAATGTAATCAAAAGAAATGACAATGTTGATCAATCAAAACTCAAGAAAGAACTCAAACTAGACATGTATATTCCATGACATACATTTCATAAAACATATGGGAAACATGTAAGCTACAAGTCATGATTGCATATCTGATCATAAAATAATAGTCTCCTTCTGAGAATCACCAAGAAGGCTCTAAGACCTCTCTAACTAGTTGCAATAACACTTTTTAGTCTGTGCATTCATCGAGGATTCAATAACTTATCAAAACATGATATGATCCATAGATAGAATACATCATATAACCAACATACAATTAGAAAATAACCAGCATAGAAACCATTGAAATTCACCCATAATTCGAACATGATAACCATTACAAGTGATCATAAGGAAAATAACTCTTATTAACATATGAAAATGCCAAGAAATTCAGATACTTCCACGTACCTTCCAATTATAGATTGGGATAAACCAAATCTCTCTTTTAGCTAACCACCCTTATGCCATATTCCAAGCATGAATGTGGGATCTCATGGAATAAACCAAAACAAAACCAAACCAGGGATTCTAGAGTCCAAACCACCTGAATCCTCAACCATGCTGATTCCACCCCGAAAATCACTAACCTCAACCATATTAGTCCCTATCCAAGCTATCCAGGGCTCCAAGAACTAGTAACTCAACCCACAGCCTTCCAAGGCTCCATAGCATTTGTTCCAACCATGGCTCCATGGACTAGTATCTCAACCCATCAAGGGCTCTAGAGCTTTTCCCACATCCAATGGCTCCAGGAAATAACAACTCAACCCAAGTTGTTCTAGAGCTTCCAAAACGTTTTTTCCAACCCCCCACCATCGGGAACCTAAGCACCAATAAAAAAAACAAGCATAAATACCATAACACCATGGTTATCCAAGAAATGGAAAGGAAAGACTAAAACTACAGTTAATCCTGAAAAATATCCATGTGCATGAAAACACATAACTAAGGAACAACATGCATATACCAGGCATCCAAAATTACCAAGGAAATCACCCATGCAACATGTTACTTGCAAAGAAACCCCTGTTGTAGTTTTTTATCCAATTGTCTCCCTGACACTCCCTTGCTTTCCTTTTCCTTCTTCCTCCAAATCCAAGTGAATACTAGAGTGCTCCAAGCATGCTCCAATAATTCTGTAAGTGTGCAAGAGTGTATGAGAGAGTAAATGAAAGGAGAGCTCAACTAAAAATTATCAAAAAGCTAGCAATTGATTCTTTTATGTCTTTCTATCATTGATCTCACTATTTTCTTCTTTTTCCTTCATTTTTCCTCTAATTTCCCTTACATGCAAATTTGTGTCTCTTCACCTTCCTTTTCTCCTATTTTCCTTTATTTTCATAAATAAATTCCAGTTACTGCCACTTTTCCTTTGCCAATTTCCATAGTCATTAATTAGTCACAATCGATTCCCACTATGGTGTTTTTCCCAACATTCATCTTGGAATATGTGTCCTGTGACCTTGGTCTTGTTTTATTTACATGAAAAATCAATTAGGGGTTATTACAGGGAGGAATTCAAAACCCTCATAAAGTCACAATGTTACCTTATTGGGAATGTAGTGGACCAATGAATCCGTTGGCACTACTTCAGGTAGAAGCAGGGATAGATTGTATAGGAGTACACCACAATGCTAGAAAATATGGCCATAATGATGGATATCTCCCCAATGAAGCCAAATCTACTCCTAAAGTATCTTGGGGGTCTACACAACCATATTAGTGGAGAAGGATTGTGTATAGGAACATTACCTAAAGAAAGGTAAATCAAGTGGATCCAAGTAGAAGGAGCAACAAAACGCTTTGAAGTAGGGAAGAAAAGTGGAAAGGGGGAAAATATAAAAATACAACAACCACAACACACCAGTGTAAATATCCCAACAACCACTGCAACCACTAAAACAATGATGGCCATATCGATGAGAAATGTCGAAATTTGCGTCCAAATATTAAATTGAAGGAAAAAAAGAAAGAAAATAGGAAGAATAATCTTATTATCGTCGATTCAAGAAACCAAGTTGAAATTAGCTTAGATGTGGATGAGAATAATGTTTGTATATCATTGTAGAAGGAGGTGAATTTGAGTAGGCTTCAACAAAAAGAAGAGAAAGAAATGAACAAACTCTTCCATTGTTAGGTCCCTATACTATTAGTGTAACCCCTTATCATTATTAGTACAACCCCCTTATTATATTGTTGTGCCTATGTAATCCCCGTATTGTTATTATTGTTCCCCATAGAAGCGCACTCTTGTTATTATTGTGACCTTACATTATTATTGTTAGGTCGGCTCTGATTATATTATGACCCCTTAGACTCCTATATATATAAAGAAGGTCTTTTCATTTGTATCATCTAAGAATTTTTCATTTGCATAATGTAAAGGAGGTTGTCCCCTCGAAGAGGCTTATTTATAAGGCGTTGATCTATCTTTTCTATCTTTTTGTGAGATGGTTTCATAACATTGGGTATCAAAGCTTTGGATTCTAGGGTTTTCGTTGTTCCAAATAGGTCATCGTGGCATTTTGGCTATAAATTTTGTTCTGCAACATTTTAGACGCTGAAAAAAAACTCATTTGAGTTGAAATCACACTAAAGCTCACGTCCAAATTTTAGATCTTGTCCGCTATATTTTCAAAGATATGTTTTGAGAAAGTTAGGGTTTTTTGCAAGCTCCAAAATTCCATCTCAAACAGGTCATCATGGAATTTTCACTATAATTATTTTTCTACACAGTTTTAGACTCTAAAATTAAAACCCATTTGAGTGAAACACTTGTTGAAACTTGGGCCCAAATTTCAAATCTTGTTTCGCTATATTTGCAGAGATGTAGTCCACGAAATTTAGGGTTTCTACAAGCTCCCGAATTACATCCCAAACAGGTGACCTGGGGAAAATCGTCATAACTATCTCTCTGAGCATAAAATTGAAATTTCATAAGCATTTACGGAAAGTGGATGGACTTTAGTTTCCTATGTATATTTTTCAAATCTGAAGGTCAAAACAGTGACACGTGGCACTTCCTACAAGTTCGCTCTTATGAAAAGGTATATAATCAGGTCATGTTGGGAGATTGTGCATAACTCTTTCTTGGAGAATCCAATTTCGATCAGACTAGTGACATTGGAAAGAGGACGCAGAGGGCTACTACTGATTGTAATTTCAGAACTGGAAGATCTGAAATTATAGAGTTATAGTCATTTCAATATCGAGCTCCTAAAATCAAGAAAAGGCGATATGAGGAAGTTTGATGGCAAGGATCTGATAAATTGGATACTACAGATAGAGAAATATTTTGATCTACATGGTGTACCACTATTACAAAATATGCATATTGTGTCTAATTATTTAGAATTGAATGAATTTTTATGGTATCAAGGGCTTTGTTCTCGTAAACCACTTGTCATGTGGTCAATTTTCATGGAGGAAATGATAGCACATTATGAGGATACCAAGAGAAACACCTTTAAGCCATTGATAAATCTCAAACAAAAGGGTTCAATGGAAAAGCACACTGAGGACTTTCAAAAATTGAATATTAGGTTAAGTGATATTATAAAGAAGAAAAAGATAAATAGTATTATTTATGCCATGGAAGATGATATCAATGTGTTGTGGCTAGCAACAACCCCCATTTTATTTTAGTATTAGTAATAACACTAAATAAATGGGGACCTTCTAAAAATTTAAAAAATAGCACTTATAATTACCTTCGAATAAAACACACGATCATAAGCTTAGGAAAAACATTTGCTAACCCAAAATCTTAAGTATTATGATAAGTCTCAAATAAAATTGTTCTCTTAAAAAATAAACATCGCATCGCAAAAGGGTAAAGGAGGATATCAAATAAACAAACCTTCAGAATTGCAAAAACATGATAGTGCAAGATCTCACACCTTACAGACTCATCACACATCAAAGATTTCATATGTCACAAACACCTCCTAAGATAAAACATGTTGATCATGCGATATGCAATAAAGCATCTCATAAATCACATCTCGCAGTCACAGAAAGGAATAAATGATTATTAACGAAAAGGATTAGCAACATGGCGATCTGCGATATTGCGATCTATGATATTGTGAAGCAAATCACAAAATCACTTTATCGCAGATTAACAGGTCTCATTGTTCAATGAAATATTTCTCGTAATCCGATACCGTGTTATGGGCATTCATGTCAACTTAGTGGTTTATTGATGTTCATTTATGAGAAAAGATTTAGATCTGATTGAAAGGTTGTTTCACATAGGGTGATATATTTGATATGATTTCAAAATTAAAGTGCTTTCCCGTCACCTTATCATTTACCATTATTCATTCCTTACTTGTGAACTTGCAGGAGCGGTAAGCAGAACAATATACATATCAGTGTGCAGAACGTAATGGGAAAGAAGGGAAAAGGTTCGGTTGCTGAGAAAACAGAGATGACACCCTTATTCACAGGCACCACCTGTACCAGAGAAGCTGGCATATCCACTTCGGAGGCATGTACAATCTGATCGAGGAAGAAAACCCCAGAGTTATGGAAGTTAAAGTTACAGCAGATGTACGTGGGTCATCCGAAGCATCACTTATTAAACTTGCATGCTCATTCCTGCACTGCATAGCAGCAAGGCCTAATATACTTCCCTATATAGACATGGTCAAATGGGTATTAGAAAACACTGATATAACAGACAAGAAATTCAAGTCTTGGGACTAGGAGCTTATTGGGTCATTTACCCCACAAGATTTAAGACGTATGTATCATTTACCAGAGCCGCAGGCTAGCTACAACAAGTAGTTCATGGAGAAATTCGCCAAAGAGAATGAAGATTTGGTGGAATGTAACAAAAGCTGGTCAACAAAGGAAGAGCCATTGAAAAAGGACAAATATGGTATGTACAGTATTGGTTCCCTCTCCTCCCCGTATTGTTTTGCTGCTACTATGCTATGTAGGCTATTTGGAAGGCCTGATATCAACAAGTTTTCATCTGAGTGGCTACCCCTATTAGATGCGGCCACCAACGCCACTATTATGGATTGGGCCCAGATATTGTCTAATAATTTAACCTCTACTATTTGGAATTACCGGTCTAAAAGAACTCCCTCTCAGAGGATTTATCCTCCTTTCCTTTTAGCTGCTTATGTCATGGATGCAATCTGTTCTGTTTCTAGATTTCCTCTCATGGGTTGGAAATGGACTGTATAGAATCCCTTGCCCATTCAATTCTACCATAACGAACTCTGGGATTATAAGTTTACCCCATATTTTTATAGAATCTGTCATGGATTTATGTTACCCCTTCACAGAATGTTGTATAATAAAGACACCCCAAGGTTTTCTCCTGAAGCTGGAATTAATATTCTCCCTGTCAAAAGATGGTTTGGAGAAGCATTTTTCACTTATATCAGAGTATTTGGAAGCATTACCTCCCTTCATGTACTTCCCTTTTATGTTCTTGACAAGTTAATGGCCAGTGAAATAGCCTACCAAACCTGCGAGGTTGGAGGAATGAGCAAAGAATTAAAAGACAAGAAAAAGGCCATCTGGCCGCAACTCCCTGTGGCCTGTGGGGCTTTTTCATTGTTTGATTTAGGTCATGCTTTCAGAGAAGTAGACAACATGCTCAGTCTACGACTGTTTAAATTTCCAGGGAGACAGTTTGATCCCTTTGATGTAATAAATTTTTTTACTACGACTATTAAAATAAAGGTATTAACTAAAGAAGATGATCTCTTTGACGACATCTTCCAGTAGAGGAGCACACTTAAAGGCGTTTTGCACATGGCCCAATTCCAATTTGGCCCAGTGGAATTCCAAGAGTTCAAACTCTACAGAGAACGGAGATTGGTGAACTTCCCCTTGGATAAGTTGTGCTTAGAACCACTAAGGGAACCCACTCCCAACATCAGTATAAGTGGAAGCTCAAGGCCAGACAGGTCTAAATCTAAGTCCAAAAGAGAATCACCAGAATGGTCCAGACAATCAGAGAGCGACCATAATAAAAGTGAAGGGTCAGTCAAGGATACTGCCCAATCTAAAGACAACCCAGAACAACAAGTTTTGTTTCCAACACAGGTGAAGGTTCTCGCTCCCCTCATCCAGCCAACAAAGCCATTAAGAACTGAGCTAGAGAAAGAGTGGGAAACATTTAATGAATTGATGAATATTGAGGAGAAAAACATGGAGACACTTGAGAATATAGCACAGAAAATGACAGAAATGGTCATTGAAATAGTTGTCAATGCTCTAGAAATGGATCATATTCCCATAGCTCCATCATTTGAAATCATGTTGAAGATAGAGGAAATCCCTCCTCTAGATGTATTTTATAGTCCGCAGCACAAAGCAGTGGTTAGGAGACAAAGAAATAAATGAAAATTAGACAACGTGCTCTCACCTGAGGCAGATCAGCTAGATGTCCTTTGGCGAGACCCTACCACTGATCCTACAAAGAATTTGACTAAGTTGTCTAAGATTGCAGGAGCTTATGCTTCTGCTACTATTGATAAAGCATCTAAAGTACAACTATTTCTTAAGGATAAAGAGGAAAAAATCTTATTTTTTCAACAATAGTTACAGCAGGCTAGTGCTAACCAAGAAGCGGAAGAAAAAATTGAAAAATTACAACAGGACTTTCAACAGATGCAGCTAGGTTATCAAAGTAGTTTTGCCGAAAAGGAACATCAATTACAAACCATGCTAGAAATGCATAAAGATGACCCCAAAGTCACAAAATTTGCCTCAGAAGCCCTTGCCTTGAATGACCAACTCTTGCAACAACAAGAGATACTCTGCCAAAGAATATCGCAATGGAGCTCTCATTGTGAGATGAGCAACAAAATCACAAGTCAAGTCGTGGATTTGCGACTTGATTATGATCTTATTGATAAGAAAATTTATGATTATTTGTATTGGCAGGAATCAGAGGAAGGCAAGGAAGTAGGCTTGTTCAAGATCAATGAATCCCACAAAGAAATATTGTTCAATAAGTGGGACGCACAAATCAAAAAGGCAGAACAGGCAGCGGAAGAAGCAGCGACAACAGCAACCATGTCATTAAATGTATCAATGAAAAACTGCATAGAGAAAACCTGATATCAAAAACCACTCCAAGATTTCTCCCAAAAGCACAGCAACTGCAGACAAGCTGGAGACAGAAAGTTGAAGAAAAGGTAGAGTCAATCAAGAAGTTAACTAAGTTGAATTGGGATACTTACTAGAAATACTTGGTTAAACCACATAGTCAATGTATGACTCTAAAATTCCCTACAAATTCCGCCGAAAAAATAGTGCCAGCACTTGCTGATTCTGTTTTCACAGGACAACTAAAATTGGAGGTCGGCCAACCGATGCTCCTGAAGCCAATGTTGAATGCTTGCGATCTCAGAGAACAGATGCATAGTTAATTTCCAGATATAGTTTTAGTTTTATTTTTGATCTATTTTTGCCTTAGATGAGGACGGTCATTTAAACCTCCTCCTATATTTTTGTAATAAACTATTTTAGTCTTTGGTTAGTAGTATTTTAACCCCTCTCATGCATTTAGAGAGGGGTCCAAAAATTTGTCAAAAACATTTCTTCAGAAAATGCACTTCTGCACCCTCTGAGGAGGTTTTGATGAATGAATGGAACGATATTTATTGATATCTGTGTTTAATGTCTGCTACTGAAATGCACTTGTGTACTCTTAGTAGATATTGAATTATGAGAAGGTAGATCTATATTGTTGAAGCTCATGAGTAGGACTTGTTATCAATGGTACTTTTATCTCTTAATGATTTCTGCTTATGTGTCAAGTAATATGTTATTTTCAGTTGTTGATATATGAAAGATTGAATGTTTAAGTTATCATTTGGCACTTTTGTACGGTGTTAATTATTCTGTTTATGCTTAGTGTATAAATAACTTATTATGCGATACATTTTTGACAATTGTTTCGACTAATTTCTTATATGAAACAATTCACTTTTAATGAATTCTTTTCTTGTAGCAATTTAATGATCTTTATTACTGATTGTTGTTAGAAACTATTTTAGATCGCATAAGTGAATAGTTAATCCCGGGATAGTTTTAGAATTAGATGTTTCCATTCATTAGAATAAAATTGCATGTTTTAGATTAGATTTAGATTAAAAGCATTCTATGTAGAAATATTTTAGAAAGGAAAACATCAACTCTTATCATCATCACAAACAAATTGGGAAACTGATCCCATTATCCCCAGTCGGACCCACCATCCCAAATGGAAAAAGAGTTGCTTTCAAGGTTCGAACCAGGTGGGTATCCCCCTTGTTGTAGACCTAATTTTTGGGGCTTCAACATAATGGTATGAAAGCATATTGGAAGAAAGGCATGGAATATTTGAAGAAAGGTGGGACAAATATGCTACAAGAAAGACCTCCTAATGATCAAAAGGATCAAGAAACATCAAAAGAAGAGGATATACACCGAACCAACCAGAGAGATAGAAAAAATGAATCTGACCATATCTTTTATTGCAATGGAAGGAATTAC
Source organism: Pinus taeda (assembly GCA_000404065.3). Classification (NCBI taxonomy): domain Eukaryota; kingdom Viridiplantae; phylum Streptophyta; class Pinopsida; order Pinales; family Pinaceae; genus Pinus; species Pinus taeda. Next base: position 251,818 of record APFE031595442.1, on the reverse strand, counting down.
AACTCCTCAAACTCTCAAGATAGAAGGACATATCAAGAAGAAGAAGGTTACAACCATGAAATATCAGGAAGAAAAGTATCAAGAAACATCAAAAGAAAAGGATACTCACCATGAGCCAACCCTAGAGAAAGAAGAAATGAATCTGACCATATCTTGTAATGCATTGGTTGAAATTACCACTCCTCAAACTATAAAGACAAAAGGACATATCAAGAAGAAAAACGTAATAGTGTTGATTGATTCGGCTAGTACCCATAATTTTATTAATTGTAAGATAGCCAAGGAATTGAATTGCTTCCTATATCCAGCACCAGAGTGTCAAGTGACAGTTGTAAGTGGAGGAACCATAAATTTCTCTAGAAAGTGCCATAATATCAAGCTATCCATAGGAGAATATGTATTTAATAGCCCAATGCTTTCCGTTCCAATGGGTGGTACTGATGTTGTACTAGGAGTCCAATGGCTACAATCCTTGGGTACAATAGCTTTTAATTTTCAAGAACATTTCATGAAATTTTCTTCGAAAGGAAAGGAAGTTGAATTAAGGGGTATCACAAGGAAA
>APFE031595442.1:204050-230659 GCA_000404065.3 Pinus taeda | reverse complement strand
ATGGTCCAGTTTTGACCATTTATGAGCAGTTTTCAGTGGAGAACTTTTGGGAGATGATGTAATCAGCTGACCTTGTTCCTTTAGGTAGTGAAGCAACACTTTTAGGGACGTAGGAGCCCTCAGTTTATGGACATTTATGATTGGGGTTGAAGTGCCCAAAAATTTCTATAACATTCACACCCCTCTCAGTATTATTTCCAACAATTGGTATCAGATAAGGTCCCTCAGAAGAAGCTTGATCGCTTGAATGGAGATCCATCATGATGAGTAATAAAGAAAGTGTGGGATCCATCAGACCGCCAATCTTTGATGGGAACAACTTTGTTTATTGGAAAATAAAAACCACTACCTATCTACAATCACTTGGAATTTATGTATGGGAAATTGTGGAAGGAGGATATACATTTCCAATGGTAATTCCTACAGATACGGCAGTAAAAAGCAATATGAAATCAATGCCAGAGTTGTCAATACCTTATTGGGAAGTTTTTCACAATCAGAGTTTGTCAAAGTCATGCAACTCAAATCAGCCAAAGAAATATGGGACAAAGTCATTCTGAGCTATGAAGGAGACTCTCAAGTAAGACATGCTAAACTTCAAACTCTCAGAATTCAGTATGAAACTCTTATGATACACAGTGATGAAAGTATAACTAGTTACTTCTTACGTATAGATGAGGTTGTTAATTGTATGAAGAATATGGGTGAATATATAAAGGAAGTTACCTTAGTTGAGAAAGTTTTGAGATCCTTATCTGCTAAATTTGAATCAAAAGTGTCTACAATAGAAGAAAAAAAGGATTTGCAGACTATCACTATGACACAGCTTCACGGAATCTTAACTATCTTTGAGATGAGAAAAGGAGGTCCATCATATATGAGAGAAGATGCATTTAAAGCTTCAGCAAAAGGAAAGGAAGAACACAATGAATCAAGACATATTTCAGAAGAAGAAGATGAGGTAAACTTTGTCAAGAAACTTTGATGGGGTTCCGAAAGATTTAGAGGTAAGCTACCCTTCAAATGCTTTGCTTGTGGCAGGGCCGGTTATTATGCTGCCAAAAGTCCTCATAAATATAAACATGAAAAAGGGAAGGAACATGCAAAATGGAATAGAAAACAAGTTGTAAATAAAAGAAGTTACTATACTCATGAAGATAGTGATGGTTTATCAAATAGTGATGAAGATGAAAATAGTAATGACTATAGACTTCTAATGGCTTATGACGATGATAATTTTTGGGATGCTTTAGAAGAAGATGACCTTCATGAAGAAATTTATAAACTCAAAATCTGTTTAGAAGAAAAGAATATGATTATAGATGCCTTGACATACCAACTTGCTAAAAAGGAAAAACACAATGAAAAACTAGAATGTGAAATTGTGGGTATAAGAAAGGATCTTGAGAAAATGAAATCTCTCAATCTTTGATTTGCTAAAGGATCAGAAACCTTAGATGAAATTATCAAAGTACATCGTTCTCCTCTAATAAAGACAGGTCTTGGATATACTAAAGAAGCATCTCAATCATAGAAGCTGTCAACTTCCACTAAAAGCTATATTGATGTAGCAAAGACCAGTGAACAAAATGAAAATCGTCAGAAAAGACATAAAGCAGATCACCAAGTAAGTTAGGCTCAATTTATTCCAAGGATGAATAGAAGCCACATCCAATCTCAGGTAAATCATACTCAATTTGTTCCAAAGATGAATATCAATAGAAACTACAATCACTGGGTCAATAGATTTGATAGTCGCAGGAACTTCTTTAATGGGCAATGTTTTTCATGTCATAATTTTGGACACAAAATTTCTCAATGTGTTTCTTACAAAACCATCATGACTAGAGAAGCATGAAATCAAAGGAATGTAATGGGGGTCGAGAAAAGTTCCTATAATAACTTTTCTCTTCTTGAAAATGAAATAGAATGCTCAATTTGTAACAACTTTGGTCATGAAGAATTTGAATGCAGGAGCAAATTTTGGCAATCATCTCAAAAGGAGAAAACTCCATTAAATCCCAAGATATGGAGAGGGAAAGAATCTCAAACAGAAATATGTGGTATAGCCTTGTATGCAGAAGGATAAGAAAAACAGTTGTACATCGACAGTGGATGCTCAAAACACATGACAGGTGACAAAGAAAAACTTCACTCATATAATGCCTTAGAAAAGGAAAAGAATGTCTCATTTGGAAATGACACTCTTGATGTCATAAAAGGTAAAGGATTTGTTTTATTGAAAGAAAAGGTTAAAGCTAGAAATGTTATGTATGTAGACGGTATAAAGCATAACCTATTGAGTGTCAGTCAAATGTGTGATCAAGGAAATGAAGTGGTTCTTTGATCAAACAGATGTGTTGTTTGTGAACTTGATACAGGGGAGACCGTGATCAAAGGTATAAGAACTATTAACAAATTATACATATTCAAGGGAGGACGGAAATAGTTTTATCTAAGAAAAAATGATGAAAACTGGCTGTGGCATAGAAGATTGGGACATCTAAGCTTTTCTCAAATAAGAAAAGCATGGAGATTCAAGGTTGTTCGTGATCTTCTAGATATCAGCATCTCTGAAAATAAAATACGCAAACCATGTTAATTTGGTAAGAAAACTAGAGCTCACTTCATTGAAAAAGAATGGTCAGCTAGTAAGCCTCTTGAACTTGTTCATACTGATTTATGTGGACCATCAAGGAAAAAGTCACCTCGTGGAGAATAATACTTTATTTTGTTCATTGATGATTTTTCTAGAATGTGTTGGATAGGTCCGCTAAGGCATAAATATGAAGCATTTGAAAAGTTCCAACCCTTCAAAGCTTTGGTTGAAAATGAATCAGATCAAAAAATAAAATGCCTCAGATCTAATCAAGGAGGGGAATTTACCTCGGATGATTTCTTTGACTTTTGTGAACAAAATGAAATAAAAAGGAAATTCTCCACCGCAAGGACTCCTCAACAAAATGGAGTGGTAGAAATAATGAACAAAACTGTTCAACAAATGGCTCAAGCCATGCTAGATGAATCTATAACTCCTGCAACCTTCTGGGGTGAAGCTACATTCGCCGCCGTAACTATTCTCAACCAAGCAAATGTTCATGTAAATAGCACTCAAACTCCACATGAACTTTGGTATGGTAAGACTCCTACTGTAAAATACTTTAAAGTTTTTGGAAGCAAATGTTATATCAAAAGGACTGATGAAAAAATTGGTAAGTTTGAGCCCAAAGCAGATGAAGGTATTCTTCTTGGTTACTCTTCCCGAAGTAAAGGATATAAATGTTATAATAAAAGACTTGGGAAAATTGTTGAAAGTATTGATGTTGTAGTTGATGAAGCATGCAAAAATCCAAAACAAACAAAAATAGAAGATTATGACAATGAAGAAGATGGGGAGTATTTTCACACATCAAATCACAATGATATTGAAGAAGAAACCAATGAAGCACTAGAAGAAGAGATAATAGTAGAAGAAAAGACTTCATCCAGGTATGTTCAGAAAAATCATCTAGAAACTCAAACTTTAAGGATAAAAGAGGCAGGTGTACATACAAGAAGAACTATTACCGAAACTTGAAGCTATATAGCATTACTATCCTCCACCAAACATCAAAATGTAAATGAAGCATGCAAAGATGAATGTTGGGTCAAGGCCATGTATGAAGAACTTGAGCAAATTGAAAATAATAATACTTGGGAACTAAATGGATATTCAAAAACAAGTTGAATGAAAATGGAGAATTCATTAGAAACAAGGCCAAACTTGTTTCTAAAGGGTATGCTCAGCAAGAAGGTATAGATTTTGAAGAAACTTTTGCACATGTTGCTAGACTTGAAGCCACAAGGATGTTTCTTGCTCTTTCTAGCTTTCAAAAATTCAAAGTATACCAAATGAATGTAAATTTGCCTTCCTCAATGGAGATTTAGAAGAAGAGGTTTATATTGAACAACTAGAAGGATTCATTCTTGGAAATGATGCAAAACATGTATGTAGACTAAAAAAGGCTCTCTATGGTCTGAAACAGGCTCCAAGGGCCTGGTATTACCATCTTGACAAATATCTACACCAAAAAGGTTTTTCAAAAGGTTCAACAACAAATAGAAATCTATATACAAAGATTGACACTGATAAATTGCTAGTTATTGTTGTTTATGTTGATGATATCATTTTTGGTAGCAATGAAGAATCCATCAGTCAGAATTTTGCCCAACCTGTATGTACCCCAATGTTAACAGTATGCAGTCTCAGCTCAAATGATGAATCAACAGCAGTACATCAACCAACTTACAGATCCATGATTGGCAGTTTTCTTTATCTAACAGGTACCTGACCTGACATCATGCATGCAATAGGAATAGTTGGAAGATTCCAAGAAAATTCAAAGGAATCACACCTTCAAGTAGTCAAAAGAATTTTCAAATATCTTCAAGGAACATAGAACTTTGGTTTATGGTATCCTAGAGATACATATCTCACTCTTCATGCATATACAAATGTAGATTGGGCAGGAACTGTTGATGACAGAAAAAGCACTAGTGGTGGTTCATTCTATGTGGGTTCCAGGTTAGTGTCTTGGTATAGCAAGAAACAAAGTTCAATTGTGCTATCTATAGTTGAAGCAGAATATGTGGTTGTTGCATCTTGCTGCAAACAAATTCTTTGGATGATGCAAACCTTGCAAGACATTCAGATCACATGCACTCCACCCATCTCCATTCTATGTGATAATACAAGTGCCATCAGTATTTCAAAGAATCCACTCATGCACTTCAAGACCAAGCACATACCCATCAAATACCATTTTATGTGTGAAAAAGTGCTTGAAAAAAAGGTAAAATTGGAGTATGTTTCCTCCAAAGAATAGGTTGTTGATATATTCACTAAACCACTACCCAGAGAGACATTTGAATATCTCAGACAAAAGTTGGGGGTAGTTGTTGCATCATCCTACTGTTAAATCCAATTTTTTCAAGAAAAGGCTATTATACGTGTGTTTCATGAAGTATAGTTCCGTACACACGCAGGTTTCTATGGGTAAAGGGGTGTATATGTGTTTCAGACAAGAAAAAAGTGGGGCAGGATTTGATATGGGTGCTCTGACTGATATTTGATGATTAATGTCTATATGCTCTATTCATTATTTTATTTGACTCACAAAGATGCCTTGATCATTAACCTGTTAACAATGCATAGGTAGCACAAGTTCAGGGGGAGCATTACCCTTCACGTACCTTCAACATTGTTGGCGTTATGGTTGTTGAGTCCAGCTATGGCTTCAGATATTTATACCATTTGTTACTCAAGTCATGTAAAAGTCTAGGAAGTGATATGAGTCCTCTTGGACAAATGATGTAATTTGTATCCCCACTTTACATGGGATGGATGATGTAATATTTCTTGTTTCTGTCATGTATAAACAATTGGTATATCCCCACTTGGTTGGGTGGATGAGTCAAATTTGGTATATCCCCACTCGGTTGGGAGATGGATGTATGTATGAGTCATTGGTGATAGGAAGGTCATCCTCACATAGTTAGGTTTTAGAGTCATGTTATTATTTTAGAAAATATTTTTTGCAGACTCTGCTTGTACTTATTAAGAGCATGGACAGTTTCAGTATATCTCAGCATGTACAAAAGGGAAGCTCAATCAGAGATTTCAGAATGTACTCAGGGGGAGCATGACCAACATAATGTATGTCAAAGGGAGAAATTATCTTGGTCCACCTTTTTCCCTTGATGTCAAAGGGGGAGAGTGACTTTGTGTTGTTGTTGCCATCAAGTCCAAAGGGGGAGATTGTTGGCATTATGATACAGGTGTTGTCCTTGATGGAAACTCACTCAGATGAAAGATCACGGTGTAACATGTCAACAGCAAATAATAACAGATCAGACTACAGAGAATGAAGAAAGATAGGTATACGCAGGTTCACCTTGACCAAGCTGTGGATACACACAGGTTCACTGGACACAAGTAGTGTATACTTACACACACACTTTCATAGAAGGAAAATCATGTATATGTTGGAAAAATAAGTTTTTGGTCTGAGGTATTTGGTCAAAGGTATTTTGATCCATGGTATTGGTCCAAGGTACTTGGTCCGAGGTATTGACCCTAGGTATTTGGTCCAAGGTATTGGTCCTAAGTGGTTCTGATCCATGGTATTGAGAAATTCCTAAAACTATATAAGGAGGAGAAGATCATTAGGCCAAGGTGTGCAAGTATCGAATATCTAATGAAGTGTGAGATCTAGTATGCTGGTTATTGGTTTATGGTGCTTTGCTTGATTTAAACCAAGGATGAACCTTAGCAGTTGATGAGGGATACGATCTAATGATGGATTCAGATCTTAAGACTTGAAATGAATTATCATTATGTGGTTTCACCATGTATAGTCTAGATCTGAATAATAACACATGTATTATTCTGTAAATGTTATGATCTGGGTATAACTAAAGTCTGGAATAGTTGCAAAATTATGAATTAATATTTACAAATGTGTATACTAGTTAGATTTGATAAAAGCATGTATACACGCTTGTTCGACACATGGAAGTAGCATATACCTTATGAATTATGTTTCAGTTGTTTTTGTTTACTATTGCAAAGTTCTAGGTTCTGTTTTGTGTTCTGGTGACAGTGTTTTGAATGATCAGATTTAGGTTATGGTGATTGAGTTTCAGTGATTGGTTGATGTAGATGTACTTGATGATTGTGTTGCAGTTATGATGTTGTTGATGGGACCGGTATGAAAATTGAATGAAACATGGCCTTTAGATTGTGGTGTTGTGTTCCAAGAGTATCCAGTCTAAAAATTCATGAACGTGGTCCCTGGTAGAAGAGTTGAGTTTTCTGTAGGCTAGCACCTACGTACTAGTAAACATATTGGCTCCCTTCTAGTAGTAGCTGGAGAATGAGAGAATGTTGTAGCCTTCTGCAAGTGGGTGCCTACGTATTGGTATGAGTCTGCACCAGTACAATATTGTAAATAGATTTTCTTATTATTAAAAGAAGAAAGAGACGATAGCAGTAGATGGTTTTTACCCACATTGGTTTTCCACCTTATATCTTGGTGTTCATGTGTGTTGCTTATGTGTGATGCTTTATTCTTCTTTTACTGCATTGTATTATAAATCTTTGATATACTGGTTAAAGTTCAATACATGATAAACTGTCTAAATCAAAAGTTCTCTGCATATATGTTGGTCACTTTATGTACAGTCACATGTACACGCTAGTTCACTTAGCTAAAGTAGCGTATATAAATCTATTTGGTAAATTAAAATATTTATCTGATAATACTGATTCACCCCCCTCTCATTATTATTTCCAAAAATAAGGGTGCACTCTGAAGAGATGGAATGAGGCTTTTATCCTTCCGGCCTTTAAGGTTTACTCATTTTCTCATGAGGATAAAGAGGGTGCATTGCAAAGATATGAAGGATAAACACTCAAGTCTTCAGGGTGTGCTCATGTACTCAAAGAGGGTGCAGTTCTTCGTGCTGAATGAGTGCACTTGAGCTTCACGATTCATTACTATGCCATGGACTCAAAGGGAAGGATGAAGCTTCATGCTTCGTGATTTTGCTCTGTGCTATAAGGCTTTGTGCTTCATGAGTACACCATGTTCTTTAAGGGAAGAATGAAGCTTCATGCTTTGTGAATTCTCCATGCACTCAAGGAGGCGCAATTATTGGACTCAAAGGACTGCGCTTATAGTCCCAAAGTGCACTTATTACTTTGAAGTGACCCAAGGTGTGTCGCTGCCCAATGGACCAATCTATCGGTGCTCCATTCTAGAGAACGATGAAATGAAGAGGCACATTTAGGAGCTGTTGCAGAAAGGTCACATCCGTCCAAGTTCATCACCCTGTGGGAGCCCGATCATGTTGGTACAAAAGAAGGATGGGACTTGGATACTTTGTATTGACTATCAAGTGCTAAATAAGATCATTGTCCATAATAGGTACCCAATCCTGTGGATTGATGACCTCCTGGACCAACTAAAGGAGGAAAAATATTTCAGCAAGATCAATCTAAAGTCAGGATATCACCAGGTACCAATCGAACCCTCTGATGTGTGGAAGACTACCTTCAAAGCCAAGGAGGGCCTTTTCGAATGGTTGGTTATGCCTTTCAGATCGACGAATGCTCCTGCAACCTTCATGAGGCTAATGGATGACATCTTGTGGCCATTCACCAACTCATTTGTAGTGTTATACTTGGATCACATCATGATCTTCAGCCAGAGTTGGGAAGAGCACCTCCACCACATCTAACAGGTTCTCCAAACACAGTGGCAACACAAGCTATGTGATAATTTGGAGAAATGCACTTTTGGCATGACCCAGGTTCAGTATCTAGGATACATTATTGATGAATAAGGGGTGCATGTGGATCTAGCCAAGATCCAAGTCATTCGAGATTGGCCATCTCCAACCACTCTCACAGAGCTTCGCAACATTCTAGGTTTTTCCAACTTCTACCATAGGTTTGTGTTGGGGTTTTCTCATATCACTTGGCCCTTGAGTCATGTCACCAAGGGAGGAGCGAAAGAAAAATTATTTTAGTCTGAATCTCAACATAAGGCATTCACAGAGTTGAAAGATCACCTTTGCATGATACCAGTGCTCGCGTTACCATATTTGTAGCAACCATTTGAGGTCAAGGCAGATGCCTCTAACTATGCTATTGGGGTAGTCGTTACTCAACACAGGCATCCAGTGGGTTATCACAGTGAGACACTTTCAGATAGAGTCCAGAAGTATCCCACTTATGACAGAGATATGTATTCCATTGTGCAGGCCTATCAATAATGGAAGCATTACATTTTGGGGAAGGAAACGGTCATCCAAATAGATCACTGACCCCTACAGTTCATACGGACCCAAGGGAAATTACAGAATGATCGCCACCAGAAGTGGTCTACATACTTACAACAATTCCATTTGAATATGAAGTATAAGAAGGGAAACAACAATAATGTTGCAGATTGCCTCAGTTAACCACCGATCATGGCGTTAACTACCGTGCTCAACTCTTGTGGCCATGAGACTTCTGATTGGCCACTTCTTTACAAAAGCGACCCAGAATTTGGCCACACATAACAAACACTCTTGGGGGGTCAGCATGTTCCAGATTTTCACTTCTAAGATACCCTGTTATGCCACCTGTGTCACCTTTGTGTTCCTTCAAGCGGTCATGCCAAGATGATTTGGGAAGCACACTAAAATTGGGTTGCTAGGCATTTCAGGGTCGAGAAAACGGTGGAAGTCCTTCAAAAGTATTTCTATTGGCCGAATCTTCGACAGGATGTCGAGAAGTACATAAAAACATTCACTGCCTGTGCCATTGCCAAACCGACCATCAAGAAGAAAGGCCTCTATACCCCGTTGCCTACCCCTAGTTGACCTTGGGAATCCATCTCCATGGGTTACATGTCAGGCCTTTCTTCCACTAAGCATGGAAACGACTGTGTTTTTGTGGTCGTCGACAGGTTCTCAAAGATGGCCATTATGGTGGCCTGCAAGAAGAATATCATAGCAGAAGCCATTGCTAAACTCTTCTTTGAATGAGTGTGGGTGCACTTTGGGATCCCACAATCTATCATCTCAGATCGGGACAGTCTATTCCTTAGTTTGGTCCAGTCTCTGGTCGATGCTGGACACCAAACTCACTAAGTCCACAGCCTTCCATCCTCAAACTAATGGCCAGACAGAGGTTGTCAACAGGATGATTGTACACATTCTGTGCATGTACAACTCAAAGCATCCAAGCAAATGGGATGAGAGCCTCCCCTATGTTCAACATAGCTACAACTGAGGTCTTCATAGCTCGACTGGCGACAGCCCTTTTTGGGTTGGCTTGGGATTCCAGCCACTATGTCCCATTGATGTGACCATGCCATTTCTAGCTACTCACACAAATTCAGTTCATATCTAATCCGAAACAAATAAAGCAACTAGCTTCATTGAGCACACCCAACATATTCGCCAGTAGGTCCATGACATTCTGGAGAAATCAAATACCAAGTACAAGCAGTGACATGATCAACATCCGGTGCTAGACAAGTTTCAGGTGGGTGACAAAGTCTGGTTGCATTTGCAAAAGGAACGCCTTACCGAAGCCTATCAGAAACTAAGACCACTTTGATATGGTACTTACACCATTACCAAGGCTATGGGAGAAAATGCATTTTAGCTTAGCATTCCCCCATTCCTTGACCTGCACCTAGTGTTCAATGTGGACAGCCTTCGGCCATACTTTCCACCATTACTAGACACATCCAACATTGCAGAACAGCTCACACCCATAGAATTAAATCCAGATTGCATGGAACAAGTTGCAACTGATTGGATCACAGACACACAAATCAAGCACACTCGCCAACACAATATCCAATAGTATCGAGTTGTCAAAGTAGGCCAACTCCTTCACTAGGGTAAGTGGATCACCAGGGACCAAGTTCAACAAAAGTTTCCTCATCTCATGGAGGAATTCAACGCAATGGGGGCCATTGCTTCGTAAGGGGGGAGGAATGATCCAGGTGGATATTGGTGGCTGTCTACCATGTCCACTTGGACCCCCACCATTGTTTCTCTCAAACTTTTCAAGTTTCCTTAATTGTAGCGCAACTTACTATTTTTAGCATTTTTTCGGGTCCTGAACTTCTGGAGCCATTTTGAGGCCCTAAACGACATTTTTTTGGGAAAATTGGGAGCAACATGGGTCAATGGATTTATGCTACTCTTCCCAAAGTTGTAGTTCTCGAATAGATCTTTCTAACGAGGTATTGTGCATGTCAAACAGAGATCATATGCCAAAGTTACAACCCCGGGAAGTTGATGTACCAATTTACCAAACGGGGCCCACAGTTTGGCGTTTCATCTTCTAGCATTAGGTTTTTGGATGTTTAGTGTTTTCCATTGTTTCTCAACAACAAATAGGCCTTCGATCCTCATTGTAACACAGTTGAGAGGCATGTAGCCGCCACATCTCTTCTCAGAGATAAGTTACCATCGCCCTAGCTGATTTATTTCCGTTTCTGTTTGTAAGCATATTTCAGTATTTACAGTAATGAAATGAAGTATTATTTCTGATACATCTTTGTGTTTATGGTTATCTCTATAATTTGTTGCATTCTTGTTTAAATCTGGATCACTGAGGTAGTGTAACGCTAGGTGACTTATCCTTAGTAAGTACTAATGTGCTAGGAGAGGGAGGAGACTTTAGAAAATAATTAGTTAACAAGTAAGGGAGGAAATATATGTCAATGGGGCTTATGAATAATTTCCTCTTGTCACCTCGTAAAAGGTTAATGCCTTTAGAAGTTGGCTGGGATGAAGGACCAAGAAGAGCTCTGAAATGGCTAAGTGTGGGATCGACTAAGTGAAAGAGGGAAATGCATATGGACATAACTGAAACTTGGATCACACATATAAAACCATTAATACAAGCTAGAGTAATACACAGTTCTCATGAATGACAATCACATCTTGAAACTACAGCAAAGCGACACTTATGTATAAGTGGTACAATTGAAACAACAAATTTCGACACTTAGAACACAAGTTACGACAATTATGACGATTATGACCAAATGGTGCCCTAATTTGTAGGAATGTGTTTAGTGCATATTCTAATGATATGTGAGACCATATAATATATAAGAGTGTGCTAGAACTAACTTTGGTGATGTGCAAAGGTGTGACACATGCAGTAGTGAAAATTGCAAAAGTGACACCTGAGACATGAGGAAAACATAAGAGGACACTTGAAAAATGTGAATGACCTTGAAAGGAACACATTCCAGAGTGGAGATAACATGAAAATTCCATTTATCAAAGTAAAATCAAGTCAAAATGACATCTGTGAACGTGCAAACGACACTTGTGAAAGTGAAAATGCGCAAAATATGATAGTTGAGAAAACTCAACAAAACAAAAGTACAAATGCAATGAAAGTGAGGGAGACTGCTAACAAAAATGAGCATTGTCTATCATCATGAGTTGAACATCGCACAGGCATTATCTAGATGGTCATTGGTATGCTTGTTCAAGCTTGCATAAAGGAAGAGATCCCATGAAATGATTAAAGATTGTGAATGTGAGTGCAAGTGATTCGAAAGTTTGACACTAAGAAGAAGACTTGAACACTTTGCAAAACATTAATGACCATCAAGTAACCGTAGAGTAAAAGCTCAAAAAATCCTTAATAGGCTACAAAATTAAAGTGTGATCAAACTTTTGGAGGGTGTTGAATGCATCTAAAACACTTGGCAACACATTTATAGAACTCCAACTTCCTTTTTTAGGTTTAATTCTCTAAGTGCAAGGTCTCAATCTTTCAGGAAGTATTGATTCATCTTGTATATTATCTTGGCTTCCCTACTTAACCTGGTTAGAGATATAGTCCCCTCGATTCCCTTAATATGTTAAACACATATCAAGGCTTGCCAAATCACAATTGTTTTAATATAGGAAAGGGTAATATGCACAAAAAGTTTAATATACTCAGAGTATGAGTTTCATCTCTGGTTTTTCTACGTTGCTAGCAAGCCTAGAACATACCTCGAAAAAGCCAATACAGGGGCACAAGTGTTGCTTCACTTCCAGTGAACCTAGAAAGTACCCTGGTGAAGTCACTTGCTTCACCTTCCTGTGCAGGAAGACTTTCTCTTCTTTCACAAGTTATTTATTAATTTAATAGGACTATGCTTCAACACTTATTATTTTCATGGGTGTTAGAGGGATCCTAACTTATCAAGAGTAGAGGCGGTTTCCCCTTTAGAGAAATATTTGTATAACCTTATATATTGGTTTAATCACTAATCTATTTTCCCCTTACCTTTCTCTACTCGATTGGATCACCAAGAAAACACTATTTACTTATAATACCAAGTTGAGGAATGAGGATCCTAGAATAGATACAGGATTTATAGTTGACCAAAGGCTTTTTGTTTGAGTGGATTGTATTTTCCATTCAGACATCATTGAATTTAAATATATGTAAACCCAAGATAGATAAGAGGTAACATATTAGCTAAGAATTATTCGTCATCACAATTTCTCTTTTCAAGTTTTGCCACATTGTGCTTTGAGAAAAACAAGGGCATCTTTCTTGTTGTAACAACCCTGGTGAAAATTCAATGCAATAAAAGTTAATAAGGGAAAAATAATAACCACAGTTGATGGGAAACTTATTCAAAACTAAATGTTACGAAAAAACATAGTGACAGGGATCATTTATGGTTGATTAATGGCTAAGGAAATTGGCAAAGGCAATGGAAAAATCTTTGGAAAGTAAAAATGACATTTTTGGCACATTTATTTATGAAAATAATGGAAACTAGGAGAAAAGATAGGTGAAATGTCACAGGTTGCATGTGAAGAAGAAAATTAAGGAACATAATTGAAAATGAAGAAAATAGAGGCCTCATTAATAAAAAGGCTTCTGAGGATTAGTTGACAGACTTTTGTCAGTTCAGTTTTGGAACTCTCTCCCTATTCACTCTCTCTAATACTCTTGGACACTTAGATTTTTCTTGGATCACTCTTGTAGAGTGTGGCATACTAGAAGTTTGGAGCAAGAAGGAAAAGGAAGAGAAGGAAAGCACAAGAGGGCGTCGGGATCAACAACTACAATGGGTTTTTCTTGTAGGTAGTATGTTACATGCATGTTTTCCTCACTAGTTTGGGCATGCATGGCATATGCATATGGTTTATTGGTCATGATCTATCATCGGAATGGAGGACTGCCTAGATTGACAGTGGATTTTCCTAGCCTTTCCATTTCCTGGATACCCATGGTGGTGTGGGTTAATTTTTTTGTTTTTCTAGTTGGTTCACATGTTTCGTCTAGCTTGGGTTTAGTTACTAGTTCTTAGAGCCTTGGTTGGGCAAACATTCTAGAGCCCTATAGCATCTTAGGTTGAGTTACTAGTCCTAGAGCCTTGGTTGGAAAAACTCTCTAGAACCCTTGGTGGTTGTTGACGTTGTTGGACCCACCAACATTTCAAGGGGATCTCCCCGGTAAGAAGTCCCGATAAGAACTCAGACCATTTGGTGTAGGAGTCCTAACAATGGGTCGTAAGGTAATTCCTTGACCGCAATGTCGCACAGAGGCAAGTAAGATAAATTTGTCAGTAGCAAGGCTGTGACTAATGTAGTGAGTCAACGAATGAGATGAGAGGTTCCAACACTTTGAAGGGAGAGGAGGGTGTAGGTGAGTTCGAGGTTAAAACAGATCAGTCCCAACTCAGCTAGGAACACACAACACAAAGGACATGCACAACTTCCAGCAGAGCAGTCGACATGGATGCGGCAGTCACAACATACAAGGTAAGATAACACGAACAATACTCATGGATCAGTCCAAGATGAATGTGATGGTTGATATAACAAGGTTCAGAGAAAGGTCTATTTGATGTCTGGTAGAGCAGTTGACACGGACGGTGACAATATTAACAACATATGCAACACATTAACAACAAGATTTATATCATTTCATACAAATCAGTTCATATACAAGTACATAAGTTAAACAACATATATCATTAAGGCGGCTAGAGCAAGGGAAAGGTTCCCCCAAATTGCAGAACAAAAGACAGAGCCAAGGTGGGATGACCGAGGACAACCCACCGAAGCTGCAAGCAAAGAACAGTGATGTGAAGCCGAAAAAGGACATGGGAAAGTGATGTGAGTTCCATAAGAGCTCCACTCACAACACAAGTGAGTGTTGGGCCAAGTAGTCACTAGTGGTCGAGCTAAAGGTTTCAGAATCATATGGATGTTCTGACTCTGAGTGAGAACCCAACAAGGGGAATGAAAAAGTGAAGCAGATTATCGATGTAGAGCCCAATGCCACCATTGCCACCACAAAGATATAGAAGGAGGAACCCAAACATCGAGAGGAGGAGGAGCATTTCTTCCACTCCCAGATGTGGGTAAAGGGCTCCCCACTATAATTCATTGTCGACAGCGGGAGCCAAAATAACCTCATTTCGACAGAGGTCGTGAAGTAGTTGGGCTTACCAACCATAGCACACCCACAACCGTACACCATCTGGTGACTTCACCAACGACGAGATCTTCGCGTGAGCCAGCAGTGTCGCCTTCCATACAATATGAAGCCCTTCACGGATGAGGTATTATGTGACATTGCTCCCCTTGAAGTTTGTGATGTATTATTAGGACAACCATGTTTGCGGAAGCGACATGTTGTGTATGAATCAAGGCCCCGTGCTATTACTGTTACATTGGGAAATAAGTTGTACAGGATACTGGAGGTAGCACTGCCTACCGCCATCTCTTTGGTTACTACAAAACAATGTAGTAAGCTCATTTCCAAAACCAGTAAATTTGTTTTCCTGATGATACGCACTCAAGCAAAGAATACGGTGGCCACGACCTCCAAACAGGGCCCCTCCACATGACAGCTATAGATGGACAAGGTCGTGGTGGAGTACGAGGACATCTTCACCTCCCCCACACGGGTTCCTTTGCACTGTCAGGTCAAGCACTCCATCGATCTGACCCAAGGTGTGCCGCTGCCCAATGGACCAATCTATCAGTGCTCCATTCTGGAGAACAATGAAATGAAGAGGCAGATTTAGGAGCTGTTGCAGAAAGGTCACATCCCTCCGAGTTCATCACCCTGTGGGAGCCCAGTCGTGTTGGTACAAAAGAAGGATGGGACTTGGATACTTTGTATTGACTATCAGGCGCTAAACAATATCACTGTCCATAATAGGTACTCAATCCCATGGATTGATGACCTCCTAGACCAACTAAAGGAGGAAAAATATTTCAGCAAGATCGATTTAAAGTCAAGATATCACCAGGTACCAATCAAACCCTCTGATGTGTGGAAGACTGCCTTCAAAGCCAAGGAGGGCCTTTTTGAATGGTTGGTTATGCATTTTAGATTGACGAATGCTCCTGCAACCTTCATGAGGCTAATGGATGACATCTTGCGGCCATTCACCAAATCATTTGTAGTGTTATATTTGGATAACATCTTGATCTTCAGCCAGAGTTGGGAAGAGCACCTCCAGGACATCTGATAGGTTCTCCAAACATAGCGGCAACACAAGCTATGTGCTAATTTGGAGAAATGCACTTTTGGCATGACCCAAGTTCAGTATCTAGGATACATTATTGATGAACAGGGGTGCATGTGGATCCAGCCAAGATCCAAGTCATTCGATATTGGCCATCTCCAACCACTCTGACAGAGCTTCGCAACTTTCTAGGTCTTGCCAACTTCTACCGTAGGTTTGTGTTGGGGTTTTCTCATATCACTTGGCCCTTGAGTCAAGTCACCAAGGGAGGAAAGAAAGAAAAAATATTTTAGTCTGAATCTCAAGATAAGGCATTCACAGAGTTGAAAGATCACCACTGCACGATACCAGTGCTTGCGTTACCCGATTTGCAACAACAATTTAAGGTCAAGACAGATGCCTCTAACTATGCTATTGGGGTAATCGTTACTCAACAGAGGCATCCAATGGGTTATCATAGTGAGACACTTTCAGATAGAGTCCAGACGTATCCCACTTATGACAGAGATATGTATTCCATTGTGGAGGCCTGTCGACAATCGAAGCATTACATTTTGGGGAAGGAAACGGTCATCCAAATAGATCACCAACCCCTGCAGTTCATACAGACCCAAGGGAAATTGCAGAATGATCGCCATCAGAAGTGGTCTACATACCTGCAACAGTTCCGTTTGAATATCAAGTATAAGAAGGGCAATACCACTAATGTTGCAGATTGCCTCAGTCAACCACTAATCATGGTGTTAACCACTGTGCTCAACTCTTGCGGGCATGAGACTTCTGATTGGTCACTTCTTTACAAAAGCAACCTAGAATTTGGCCACACATACCAGACACGCTTGGAGGGTCGGCATGTTCCAAATTTTCACCTCTAGGATGCCTTGTTATGCCAGTTTTTTCACCTTTGTGTTCCTTCAAGAAATCGTGCCAAGATGATTTGGGAAGCACACTACAATCGGGTTTCTAGGCATTTCAGGGTCGAGAAAACGGTGGCAGTATTGCAAAAGTATTTCTATTGGCTGAATCTTCGACAGGATGTCAGGAGGTACATTAGAACATGCACTGCCTGCGCCATTGCCAAACTGACCATCAAGAAGAAAGGCCTCTATACCCTGCTGCCTACCCCTAGTCGACCTTAGGAATCCATCTCCATGGATTACATGCCAGGCATTTCTTCCACTGAGCATGGAAATGAATATGTTTTTGTGGTCATCGACAGGTTCTCAAAGATGGCCAGTATGGTGGCCTGCAAGAAGAATATCATAGTAGAAGCCACTGCTAAACTCTTCTTTCAACGAGTGTGGGTGCACTTTGGGATCCCATGGTCTATCATCTCAGATCAGGATAGCCAGTTCCTCAATTTGGTCCAGTCTCTGGTCGATGCTGGACACCAAACTCACTAAGTCCACAGCCTTCCATCCTCAAACTGATGGCCAGATAGAGGTTGTCAATAGGATGATTGTACACATTCTGTGCATGTACAACTCAAAGCATCCATGCACATGGGATGAGAGCCTCCCCTATGTTCAGCACAGCTACAACCGAGGTCTTCACAGCTCGACTGGCCACAAACCTTTTTGGGTGGGCTTGGGATTCCAGCCACTATGTCCCATTGATGTGGCCATGCCATTTGGAGCTAGTCACACAGATTCGGTTCATATCTAATCTGAAACAAATAAATCAACAGCTTCATTGAGCACATCCAACATATTCGCTAGAAGGTCCATGACATTCTGGAGAAATCAAATGCCAAGTACAAGCAGCGACATGATCAACATCGGGTGCCAAACAAGTTTCAGGTGGGCGATAAAGTATGGTTGCATTTGCAAAAGGAACGCCTTACCAGATCCTATCGGAAACAAAGACCACTCCGATATGGTACTTACACCATTACCAAGGCTGCGGGAGAAAATGCATTTGAGCTTAGCATTCCCCCATTCCTTGGCCTGCACCTAGTGTTCAATGTGGACCGCCTTCGGCCATGCTTTCCACCATTACTAGACACATTTGACATTGGAGAATTGCTCACACCCATAGAATTAAATCCATATTACATGGAACAAGCTGCAACTAATTGGATCATGGACATACAGATCAAGCATACTTTCCAACAAAATATCCAACTGTATTGAGTTGTCAAAGCAGGCCAACCCCTTCACCAGGGCAAGTGGCTCACTAGGGACCAAGTTCAGCAGAAGTTTCCTCATCTCATGGAGGAATTCAATGCAATGGGGACCATTGCTTCCTAGGGGGGGAGGAATGATCCAGGTGGATATTGGTGGCTGCCTACCAAGTCCACTTGGACCCCCACCATTGTTTCTCTCAACTTTTTCAGTTTCCTTAATTGTAGCACAACTTACTATTTTTAGAATTTTCGTGTCTTGAACTTCCAGAGCTGTTTTGAGGCCCTAAACGACGTTTTTCGGGAAAATTGGGAGCAACATGGGTCAATGGATTGATGCTACTCTTCCCAAAGTTGTAGTTCTTGGATAGATCTTTCTAACGAGATATTGTGTGTGTCAAATGGAGATCATATGCCAAAGTTACAACTCCAGGAAGTTGATGTACCAATTTACCCAAACGGGGCCCACAGTTTGGCATTTCATCTTCTAGCGTTAGGTTTTTGGATGTTTAGGGTTTTCCATTGTTTCTCAAGAATAAATAGGCCTTTGATCCTCATTGTAACACAGTTCAGAGGCATGTAGCCACCACATCTCTTCTCAAAGATAAGCCACCATCGCCCTAGCTGATTTATTTCCATTTCTGTTTGTAAGCATATTTCAGTATTTTACAGTAATGAAATGAAGTATTATTTCCGCTACATCTTTGTGTTTATGGTTATCTCTATAATTTTTTGCATTCTTGTTTAAATCTGGATCACTGAGGTAGTGTAATGCTAGGTGACTTATCATTAGTAAGTACTAATGTGCTATGAGAGGGAGGAGACTTTAGAAAATAATTAGTGAACAAGTAAGGGAGGAAAGATAAGTCAGTGGGGCTTATGAATAATTTTTTCTTGTCACCTCGTAAGAGGGTTAATGCCTTTAGAACTTGGCTGGGATGAAGGACCAAGAAGAGCTTTGAAATGGCTAAGTGTGGGATCGACTAAGTAAAAGAGGGAAATGCATATGGACATAACTGAAACTTGGATCACACACATAAGACCATTAATACAAGCTATAGTAATACACAGTTCTCATGAATGACAATAACACCTTGAAATGATAGCAAAGCGACACTTATGTATAAGTGGTACAATTGAAACAACACATTTCAACACTTAGAACACAAGTTACAACAGCTATGACGATTATGACCAAATGGTGCCCTAATTTGTAGGAATGTGTTTAGTGCATATTCTAATGATATGTGAGACCATATAATATATGAGTGTGCTAGAACTAACTTTGGTGATGTGCAAAGGTGTGACACATGCAGGAGTGAAAATCGCAAAAGCGACACTTGAGACATGAGGAAAACATAAGAGGACACTTGAAAAATGTGAATGACCTTGAAAGGAACACATTCCAGAGTGGAGATAACATGAAAATTCCATTTATCAAAGTAAAATAAAGTCAAAATGACATCTGCGAATGTGAAAACGACACTTGTGAAAGTGAAAATGCGCAAAATATGATAGTTGAGAAAACTCAACAAAACAAAAGTACAAATGCAATGAAAGTGAGGGAGACTGCTAACGAAAATGAGCATTGTCTATCATCATGAGTTGAACATCACACAAGCATTATCTTGATGTTCATTGGTATGCTTGTTCAAGCTTGCATAAAGGAAGAGATCCCATGAAATGATTAAAGATTGTGCATGTGAGTGCAAGTTAGGCCCCTATACTACTAGTGTAACCCCTTATTGTTATTAGTACAACCCACTTATTATATTGATGTACCCATGTAGTGCCCATATTGTTACTATTGTGCCCCATAGAAGCCCACTATTGTTATTATTGTGCCCTTACATTATTATTGTTATGTAGGCTCCGATTATGTTATGACCCCTTAGACTCCTATATATAGAGTGGAGGTCTTTTCATTTGAATCATCCAAGAATTGTCCATTTATGTAATGTAAAGGAGGTTTCCCCCTCGAAGAGGCTGGATTCTAAGGTGTTGATCTCTCTTTTCTATCTTTTCTTGAGCTGGTTTCATAACAAATTAAATAAATGACAAACAGTTCATTATCTTAGTGAAGAATCCCGATATTTCCTCTAAAATCTACATCGCATTAAGGAAATGAATTAGATTTTTCACTTACCTTTACTCTTCACAAGATTCTTGCTAACTAACTCCACCTCCTTCGCTAGTGTTCTCAAGTTATCCTTCCTATTTCTCCAGTTCTCTCAGCTCTATATCTCTTTCTCCCTTTCCTTGGTTTGTTTTCTTTGTCAAACCAGTTTTTTTCTCACTCAATTATATGCCAATGGCTTACAACATCCACCATCCTCTCTGAGCCTCAACGGCTATGATGGCAAAGAAAATTCATAGTTCTAAGGTCTGTGGCTTCGAAAATGGTAGAGCTCTTCACCGTTAAATGCAAAGGGCTTGTCTCTGTTATTTACAATGAATTTGACTGTTTTGTTGTTTGGTATACCATCCTCTGACCGGAATGTCGTGTACAAATTTCATTTCATAATGCCCTCGTGGCCATCCCTTTGACCAGAATGCTGTGCACATACCATCAAACTATATTTCATGCCTAAATTGAAATTATTTCGATAGGAATGGAACCAATTGCAATTATTTGTATGGTTCATCATTTATGCATTTGCATTCATTTTTTATTATGATTATAGCTTAGGTTCACTTATTATATCTCCGTCTATTTTCCTTAGCTTATGTTTGATTCATTTGTAGCTGTCCTCCAATCTATTCGTGGCCATCCTCCTATATACCAACTCACCATGTCGTGACTTAACCTTTGATTGTCATATGTATTGCTTTGTTTCCACGTCGATTGCATGAATTCCTATCCTATCTTCCACCTTCGTCTGATATTCATTCATCATTTTTTTCGTTGGGTTTCATTGTATTACCACTGAGCTTCGCTATTATGACCTTACACCATCGTATTATATTACATTTTCCATGATAACCTTACACCATCATATTACCACATTGCCAATAGTATTATGTTTTATGCACTATGATAAGTTAAATACATAAATCATTTCTATTTTGTATGTTTTTCAAAATATATCATAATGCGCATCACCCTTATTTTTTTCAATGTATCTCTTTAATTTCAAAATGACCATTTAGGTCATGTTTAAAATTATTTCCCATAATACTAATTTTTTATTTGTTTGTGTAGGTTTCAACTTATTGCGTCCCATTCGATCCCTTTTGCTTTAAGGAAAAATACTTAGGGTTATATACTTAGGGTTATGGAATGAATATGGAATGTAGAAATTAAAGATAGGATGTACATAGGATTAGGTATAGGATAAATGTAGAATGTAAATGTATGATGTACATAGCATAATGAGTATAAAATAATGGGTATAGGATGAGGGTAATGTAATGAATATGCATTTAGGTACAAACTTAATTTTAACAAGCTCAAAAAATTTCTAAAAAAAATTTGAATTTGTAAGAGAAAAATTTTGTACTCACAGTACTTGTACTTTCCTCACAATATTGAATGATGTCTTCTGGTCAAATGTCTTAGATAGATTAAATATAGAATTTAATTCTGCCTTCTCTTCTAACATTCTTCATTGATTCTGGTCCTTTGATTGCCAATGTCATTCACATCCCTCTACACTTGATTCGTAATAATGCAGGTCCCAACTGCCAACAATAGAAGTTCCATTGTCAATTTAGTTGCACAATTAAGTTTCTTTTTGCGACCTTCCCCCCTTGCTGATGGGAAGTCTTGTCCTCAAGTCATTTTCCTTTGGAGGTTTTTCTGCAAAACGAAGCTATTGTAAGAGTAGAACAAGAAGTTGTGAATTCATACATTCCAAAACGAGTTGGTTTTCCTCTATGAATTCTTGTTTGCTTGGTGCCAGTTGCCTCATTTTCACTAGCAAACTTTTTTTTTGTTTTTAATTATTTTTTAATTTTAATTTTTTATTCTTCTGGAGTACTGGAAGGTACATGGCTATGTTGTTCAATTACTTCCAGATCTGTCTCTTGTATCAGTTGTTTCATAAATTCTTCTTTGTTGATAGGTTTATTGTAAACTTCAAGCCTATGTCCATTTATAAAAAATGATATAGATTCTTGATCAATTGTTTTGATTTGAACAACTCCATTGTCAAAGATTTCCTCTATCTCATATGCCCTAACCAATGTGTTGTGAACTTGGCCTTGAAATCTTTGAATTTGGAGTCAAATAGTAATGCCCAGTCTCCTTTGTTGAATGCTTTGTTCTTGATGAATCTGTCATGACATTTCATTCTTTGTTGTTGCACCAATGTTGTGTGTTCTATTTCCTATTGTTGATGTTCGTCCAGTTGGTTTAATTCCATTATCCACTGTTGTTGTGCTTCAGACAGTTCTAGTCCTAGTTTTGTTGCCAACTTAAGTGTGTGTATCTGAAATTCTATGGGCAGTAAGACTTCTTTTCCATACGCTAACTGGTATGGACTAAACCCAGTTGTGTTTTTCCATGTTATTCTGTATGCCCATAGTGCATCTCTTAACTTTTCTAACCGGTCCTTCCTATTTAGCTGTACTGTTTTTGTCATTATGTTTTCTAGGACTTTATTTGTTGCTTCCACTTGTTCATTTGCTTGAGGATGATACGGTGTTGATTTCTGGTGCTTTATCTTATACTTTTCTATAAGATCCCAAACAAGTTTGAAGTAAACTGTGCTCCCTGATCTGTTACAATCTGAATAGGCACACCAAATCTCACAAATATTTCCTCAAAGAGGAAGGTGACCACTGTATTTTCTGTTGCCTTTGTGACTGGTTTTGCTTCCACCGATTTAGTTACATAATCTGTACATACCAAGATGTACTTCTTTCCATTTGATGGTGGATTTATTGGTCCCACAAAATCTAGAGCCCATTGCTCGAATAGTTCTATGAGAACTTGTGGTCTAAGTAGCATCTCATCTGATACTATTGGTCTCCCTATTATTTGACAACTGTCACATCTCTTGAAATAAGCCTTGGAGTCTTTGAAGATTGTTGGCCAGTAGTAGCCCAATTGCAGCACCTTATAGGATATTCGCTTGTTTGCAAAATGACCACCACACGGTTCATCATGACATGCTTTCAAGATTTCTAATATCTTATCTTGTCTCACACATTTTCTTATTATTAAATTAGAACTAATATAAAACAGATCACCATTTACCCAACTATATCTAGAGTTTCTCTAATGATCTTTCATTTTTGTTTCTTTGTAAACTGAGTTGGGAATTTTCCAGAGGATAGATAGTTTTCTATTCCTACAAACCATGGTATTTTTACTGTTATTGCAAACAAATGTTCATCTGGAAAGTTATCTACAACATGATTTGGATCATTGGGTGTATGTAATATTGAAAGAAAATCGGCCACTTGATTGTCTTTCCCTGGTTGATCTTCAATTGTAATGTTAAATTCTTCCATTAACAGTAACCATCTTGTTATTCTTCCATTTGTGATTGATTTGTTCATCAAGTATTTGATTGCTGAATGTTCTGTATTAATGAATACTTGGTATCCTGTTATGTAATGCCTCAATTTGTTCACTGCATGTACTACAACTAAAATTTCTTTTTTCTGTGACTGTGTAGTTCAATTATGCTGGTGTTAAGTTTTTGCTTATGAAGTATATAGCATAATTGAACAAGTTTTCCTTCTGTCCAAGTGATGCACCTATAGCAGTATCAGATGCATCAGTTGAAATATGAAATGGCAAAGACCAATTTGGTCCTCAAAGAATGGGTGCAATTGATAATTTTTCCTTCAATATCTGAAATGCATTTTGACAATGATTTGTCCACTAGAATTCAACATCCTTTGCTAGTAACTTGAATAGAGGTTGTGCTATTTTGCTAAAGTTTTCTATAAATCGTATATAGTAGCCTGCATAACCCAAGAAACTTCTTACCTCATTTTGAGTTGTAGGTGGCATTAAATTCACAAAGACTTGTATTTTAGCTAGATCCACCTTAATCACTAATGAGGAAATATGGTTTCCCAAAAATATCCCTTTTGTTAACATCATGTAGCATTTTTCATTACTCAGGGATAAATTTGTTTCTATGCATAGTTTAAGACTTTCTCAATATTTTTTAAGAAATCGTCATATGTGTTTCCATATACCATGAAATCATCCATATAGACTTCTACACATTCATGGATTAGATCAGCAAATATTGCAAGCATTGCTCTTTGTAAAGTTGTAGGTGCATTACATAGTCCAAATGGAAAAACATTATATGCATAGTTTCCCAATGGGTAGGTAAATTTTGTTTTGTCCTAGTCTTTCATTGCTATTCTAATTTGATTATACCCACTAAACCCATCTAGGAAAGAGAAAAAATTCTTGCCAGCTAATGAGTCTAGAACCTAGTCAATGAATGGTAGCAAAAAGTGATCTTTTAATGTTATTTTGTTCAATTCCCGGTAATCCACACATATTCTCCACTTCCCATTTTTCTTTGGTACAATTACCAATGGAGAAACCCATTGACTATCTGAAATAGGATAGATGAACTCAACTTTAAGCAGTTTCTGCAGTTCTTCCTTCACTATTTATTTCATCATGGGATTCATTTGTCTTTGAGGTTGTCTTACTGGTTTAATCTGTTCATCCGTATAGATGTGGTGAATGCATGTGTTGGGATGAATTCCTTGTATATTTTTATAATCCCAAGCAAAAGCTTTTGAATATTTTTGTAGTAATGTTATTACCTCTTGTTCTTGTGACGATTGTAAATGGTTGCCAATGTTCAAATGTTTTCCTGGATATATATCAATTGTTTTTGTTGTTGAACTGGTAATTGTGTTTATTGGAAATTGTTTTGAAAAGGATTCTTGCAAGGATTGGACTTTAGAAGTTTCTTGAAAACACTGATTCAAAAGATTACTTGTAGCTTCATATTGAACCTCTCTAAATTGCTCTGAAATATTTGGTTCTGAGATGAAAAGATCCATTAGATCTTCATTCATTTCTTCTTCTCTAAGATCAAAGACTTGATTGATACTTAGAACTAATTTAGTTTGTTGTTGTTCTTGTTCCTTAAGAATTGATTCTAAATAAGGTGATTATGCAAGAGAATAAAGTGTAATGTGTTTTCTCTCATCTCCATGTGTGATAATCATACTTCCAGATCTGCATCCTATAAAGGCATCAACAGTGGCTAACCATAGTCTGCCTAAGATTAGAGGACGTCCTTGTTACTGGGAATAGTGTCCACTCGGAGCTGTTATTCCCACTAAGACTGGTAGCTATCTTAGAAACAAACAAGTTAAAACTACTTTCACTTTCCTTTATGAAAAATAGATAAGAATGGAACAAAGGATACCAACCGTAGTCTTGCGCTTGGTTCTTTGCCTGGTTCCTCTCCTTCCTGATAGATCTTTGCCGCTTCTTCTTCATCTACCCAACTTCAAAGAGCACTTGTGGAATCAAAGAAGCATAATAATATCAAAGAACAAAGATATATATTCATAAACAACACAGGACCAGATATGTATTGACCACACAAATTCATATACAATCAAACATACAAGAATGTCGAGTAAAACTTGAATAGCTTTATTAATATCAAGAATAGCAAGAGGATTACAACCAATTTTTCTAACCCAACATGATCCTCCAACAAGGAAGCCCTTCTTCACCTCAAGTAAAGCTTAGATCACCGAACACTATGAAGTTTCACCAGAAAACCAACAACACTTCTCTACAAGATACAAGATTCCAGCCTCTGGATCTCTGTGATGAGGGATCCATATATAGATGATTGTAGGGAGGTGAGTCATCCCTTGGGTTTTTTATTAGTGTCTTCTCTCTGATAGTTCTTGATTCCACTTGGAGACTAATGATCTCTTACTCACCCCTGATCGAAAACAGAGAGGCAAGTGTCAGAGGGGAAGCTTCTGGAAGATTCCATGATCTTCCACCTCGCAAATTTTCCTTGCCATTTGTCCATTCCCGACCATCGCACCCTACAGAGGGACCATTTAGTATGCATCGCACCTTTTACACTGGGAAGATGATATGCATCGCACCCTTTGGACTGGGTATTCAGTATGGTCCAGTTTTGACCATTTCTGAGCAGTGTTTAGTGGAGAACTTCTGGGAGATGATGTAATCAAATGACCTTGTTCCTTTAGGTAGTGAATCAACACTTTTAGGGACTTAGGAGCCCTTAGTTTATGGACATTTTTGATTGGGGTTGCAGTGCCCTAAAATGTCTATAACACCATCAATAGAACTTATCCTTCTTCTAGCGCTTAGGTTCCTCCTTGATTCAGATCCAACTATGCACCATAACCTAATGACCAATATTCTAGATCTTGTTCTTCATAAGATATTCAATCCTTGAGTTATTCCATCCTTGAGTTCCTTTGCCTAATGATCTCCTTCC
>APFE031595442.1:192677-203562 GCA_000404065.3 Pinus taeda | reverse complement strand
ATGGAAAGACATTGCCTGATTACCAGCCAATGATGTAAGCTGTTAACAGGCATGAGAGGAATCACCAATAATGAAAATTACCCTCAAGGCACTACAGTACAATTCGTGCAGTGTGAAAAAAGGACTTGGCGTCGACTACCATGTAAAATCTTTTGGTCGAAGTCCATTGATGTAAACCTGTCACCAAAAGTGAGAAACTTGCCATTGAGGCATGAAAGCTTTAAAGTACTGAAAGGGATTGTTCCTAGGTCGACTTCTTGGATAATGAGCTGATGTCAACAAGAAGTGACCCGTCGTAGGATGACCTTAATGAATCCCACATCTATGACACGAAACAGAGCAAATCATTTTGGAGCTGAAAACGATTTGATGATACAGGGTTCAGGGTGGCGGTCATGAAAGAATGGAGGGTGAATGTATTGCAGCAGATGAGACACAGGCGAATTCTCTTGAACATACCGGTGACACTGACAATGGATTGGTAGCATTAACCCCAAAGATGGATGGTGTGACAGACCAATGGTAATATAACTGGTGAACAGAATAACCCAACCCGACTCAGACATAGTGAAAGTGTCATGTTCAAGAGCGACTTGCTACCAATAAAGTTTCTTCAAGTTTCCTTCCCAATTTTCCCCAGTCATTGCTGACCAGTACCTCTTTATTTTTATCAAGCTTGAGGAGGATAACATATGCTTGTTCTATAATCCGCCCTTCGTGTGAACCTGTCACTATGTTTTAACGAGCCTAGCGACAATGAAACGCATTCTCATCCATTTGGACGAGTTTGTCGCTATTGGTTTTGACGAGGTTAACAACAATGACAAATCAGTCCTTTTTCATTTTTAGAGAGTCTGAAAAAGGACGGAAAGGAAACTCCAATGATTCTTTTTCATCATACAATCCCTTAAGTCTCAAAAGCGTAAAATAATACGAAAGGGATGAATTTTCGATAGTTTTAACGAGCTGAACAAGACAAGGGCTCGATCGTTTTGTGTAATAATCCCTCAAGTCCAAAAGGATTAAAATCTAGAGGAGGGATAGCACTTCTGATGACTTTAACAAGCCGGAGAGGCCAATTGCTCGACAACCTTTTCATATTTTGCGAGTCAGGTGAAAAGAGCTTAAAGGAGACTCGTTTTTGAAGAACAAGTGATGATTTCGGGTAGCAGCTGATTCCAGGTAGGGCTTAGAATTTTCCAATCACGGCAGTGTCAAAAGGATGGCTAACAGAATCATTCTTTGCATATGTTCCTCAAAAGGGTAAACAATCAAATGGAGGCGTATGATCGGCTAAAAAGGTGGAGGTGATGATGAGGACACAACCAAGGCTTGGAAGCTAATGATAATGCATTCACAATGGTTATTTACTAGAGATCGGTTCATTTTTTAATGAGCTTAAACTCTGGAGGAAACATTTGCTCATTACTTATGTTTAATTTTTAACGAGCTTGAACTCTGCGAAAAAACTGCTCGTGATAATGGTCATTGATTACTTGATTCACCGTTAGCATTTTTTTCTTTCAAAGATTGTACTACCTATTCAATTTCTTCATCAATTCGATTAGAAATGAAAACATATGTTTGATAAATAAGTTAAGAACACTAATACCTTACTTGAATTACTTGAATGGTAATTTAAAAGTGACTTTTACCTCTCATTTTACCATTTCATTTGAACTTGGTTTGTTGGAGCTCTGGAGGTGCTTTCCCCCCGATCTTCACTAGCTGATTCCAGGAGATTCTCTGGATGATTTTCGGCACTGTCTGGACTGGGTAAGAGCTAAACTTGTGCTCCTCAGTTGCATTATTTCCTTTTTGAATTCTGAGCATATTACCCTACTTTGCTGAGCATCTGGGGTTTGAACAATTCGCCATGGCTCCATCGCACCCTTCCTATATCGAAAGGTGCAATGCATAGTGGCCTTGTCACTGGCCAGTCAGTATGCATCCCTCCTAGTACACTGCTGGGGTGTGATGGGCACAAGGAGGAAAATTTTTGCATAGCTTTCTCATGGATGTTTTGCCTGTTTTTGCCAGATCAAGACCCTGACTCTTCTCTTGTTTGTTTTTCAGAGATTCATCGGAGAAAAACGTTTTTTACCTGGTGAGAACGTGAGCATGAAGAAGAGGACACAGTTTCTTTACATGATCTGGGCACGGTAACTGCATTGTGGAACTGTGGTCTGCTGAAGTTTTCCTGCATCTCTAGCATGAGGCAACAAATCAGCTTGTTACAATATTTCCTCCACGCCTGGGATCCTACCAACCAGGCGTTCTAGATCAGGGGCAAATCTATCCCCTTGACTATCGTGGACATCTATTTTTTGACCGGTTTATCGAGGCACGGTGCCCCTCTCTCATTATCGGGTCCCGCCCGTGGGGGTGAGTTCGTAAGGGAGTATATTCGCCGGCACTGTAGAGAGGGATCTCAGCTAAGTACGGATGGCAAGATCAATATCCGAGATGTCACTGACTGGCCTTTGAGAACCATTTTGTTCACTTTTTCTATACTGGCTGGTAGTACGGCTCTCCACATAGCTAACAGGTCTTACATGCAGTACGCTTTGGAATGTCTTGAACCGAAGGTGTTCAACTGGTGTGATGTAGTACTCTCTGTGATGAAAGAACAACTGACCAAGCTGAAAGGCGGAAGATCCAAGAATTTCGGCTATGGTTCTATTTTGACCACTTTTGCTTTGGAGAAGATCCCATTGATGTAGCCGCAATACATCTCACTTGGCTTACCTCCACCGATTGAGCCATTGATGCAGAGATGGGTTGACCTCATGTCCCAACATGCTGGCCAGCCTCAGATTTCTTTTTCTAATACTTTCTTTGAGTGGTTTGACCGTCAGGAGATGGTTTACGCCAAGTTTCCATATGCTGGCTTGGATTTCTGTGGTGACCCGGATTTAGTGCTGCCGGCTGGTGAGCAGTGGGGTGCTATGGGTAAATATTCTGACCATATCTCTGTTTATTGCTTTTATAATGTTCTTATGCTTTCTTTGATCAAGACTAATCAAAACTCATGTGCTCATGTAGATATTGGACCAGCTCGACCAGCAGTACGCCAGAGAGAACCAGCTGCCGCTCCAGCAGGAGAGGCTGTGGGGAGGACCATCCTCCGTGACCTTGACGTGGCCGAGACTCTTTCAGCACTACAGGATCAGGTCGAGGTTCTCACCCTTGGTATCTTGGATGTGAGGATCAACGAGCTACCTCTGCAGTTGCAGCGACATACTATTGGCGTGCTGAGTCGATGGACTAGGCTTTTACGCATGATTGCACAGGTGGTGACTTGTTATCACCAACATCATTAGACTAGGGTGCCCCCTAGCATTTTGAGTTTTGGGTCATTTGACCGATTTTTTCTTGGTTACAGAACGTTACGTGTAAACCACAAGCAGTTATAATATTATATATATATATATATATATATATAGATATATATATTTGATTTTCGGAGATTTATTTCAGTTAAGTTACATGATCTTGTTGCAAATATTGATGAAGTGCTTCTTTTTATAAATGTCGCAAATGTCTATCTAACACATAATTTTCTAATGAGTCCGTTAATGTGTTTAAATTTTTGGAAATATGTTGATATTGAATGAAATCGAACTTTTCAAAATTATGGCCCTTAGGAACATGCGATAGATAGGTGGATTCTGTACAGAGTAAATACCAGTGAGTTGTAGAATGACGAGTTGTGAGTCTAGCCTGATGATAAGTCGGCATATTCCATGTGCGTGGCATTAGCAAGGAGTTTTATCAACGCACTGTACTCAGTGATATTATTCGTCAACTGACCAATACATACCCCTCTAAAAATCACTAATTCGCTGCTGGGATTGAAGATGGCCCAAGCCGCAGAAGATAGGTTCTGCGAACTACGACTACTCTATCGACATATCCAATAAATGATTTCAATAGGTTCGACATCTGCAACAAAGCCAAAAAGTGGATTACCTAACCAAAACAATTACTCTTAATGAAAACAAAAATGTAACAAAAGCGTAGGGATTACTATGCAGAATTAAGAATAGTAACGCTTGAGGTACAACCCATTGCGGGTTTACGCTAGTGGAATCCCATCTTAATCCACCAACTCGTAGGCTCCTTTTGCTATTACATGCTTAACAATATAGGGAACCATCCATAAATATTTGAACTTCCCTGCTCCCAACTTATCGGACTCTGGTCGTAAAGTAAGACCAGGTCACCTTCTGTGAAGACACGAGGTTTGACATTTTTGTTGAACTGCGCTTTGACTTGTTTCTTATGGGCTTTGTTAGCCGAAGCTGCATCACAACGGGTTTCATCCAATTGGATTAGTTCCATGAAACGATCCTCTTCTTCTGAAGTTCCGGGGAGAAGGTCGACTGCGAGCTTGAGGGATGAGATTTCACATTGAACTGTCAAGATTGCTTCCATATTGTACACTAATTGAAAAGGTGTAAACCTGGTTTCATTTCTCATCGATGTCTGGTATGCCCACAAGGCCAAGTATAGGATCAGGTGCCATCTCCGTTTATGGACTCCAATCATCCTTTGCAGCATGCGCTTTAGGACCTTGTTGATTGCCTCAACTTGTTCGTTAGCTTGTGGATAATACAGAGTAGAGCTGTCGTAGATAGTCCTAATTTGGAAGCCAACTCAACCATCATGTGATTGCGAAAATGCGATCCATGATCTATGACTATGGCCTGTCGAACGCCGAATATGGAGACTACGTGATTAAAAAAGAAAAGGGCAGCCGTTTCGCCGTTGTTGTTTAATGTAGGCATTGCCTCGGCCCATTTGGTAAAATAGTCTACTACGACTATGATATACCCATGCCCCCCAGCCGAGGTGGGGTTACATGTCATGAAATATATGCCCCATTTGGCGAATGACCCAACAACAACTACTTGTGGTAGTGGTGCGGGTGGTCTTTTGGTTTTGCTATTGAAGATTTGACAAGCATGGCAACTTCTAACTACGGTTATGCAATCTTTGAACATTGTTGGCCAGAAGTATCCTGCTCGTAAAATCTTCTGTGCCGTAGCATAACCAAACCACATGCGCCTGAATGACAATCATTCAAGACTTTTTTGGCCTCCTCATGGGTGAGGTGTTAACACTCAGGTTGTTCCCTGCTTCCTAAAGGGAATACGGCCGAGGTAACCACTGACCAATATTGTAGCTACAGGTCCTAGCCTACCTGCAACTAGAGAGGGCTCTCTCTTTATAGTTTAGCTTTGTTTGATGAGTGTTTTAGGCTAGTTATAATGCATTGTTTGTTTTGAATTTGGTGGGTTGATGCATTCATATAGAACTGTGGTATAGTTTTACAGGACAATTTCTTCCATTGGGCAATGGAGTTGAGATATTTGTGCTTTTGAAAGTGGATTTGTGAAGACAGAGTGTTGTTACAGAGCAAGTTAGGCATGTGTGAAACAATATATCAGATTTGTTGGTGAAAAATGGGGATTCAGTGAGTGAAAGGCAGTTAAGAATCTTTCACTATGCTAATGAAGAAACATGAAAGTAATGCTTAAGAGCAGTTAAGAATTCTTAAACAGTATTCACCATGTTCGGATAAGTTTAGACATGAGAAATTAAGAATTCATATCTATGGCTAATCTAGCAGAAAACATATTTAGAAATAGAGATTGAGCATAGGGTGTTTGAAACAAATCCTAGGCTATTGTTTTTCTCTACTTACTAAGATTATGAAAACATAAGAGTTATGGAATAAACAGGAAACACATGCACAGTTAAGAGAAAATTATTGATTCAGCAAATGACACAGGAATTCTGCAACAAAACAGAGCTTTACATATCCATCTTCAGACAGCGTTGGAACCAGAAATCTCCATCAACAATTTTTATTATAAAAAAAGTCTTTAGTATACAACAGAGCTCTTCAGGAAGAATTGTATTACAATCGACCCTCAATGCGTTATCTGAGGGGATATATATACAGAAATAGGGTATAAAATATCTTAGTGGAGAGTTATGGTGCAATAAATTGCACCACCAACTCTCTTAAAAAAGTAAATGACAACATAAATATAGCTTTTAATGCTGAGGTAGCCGACATTCTTCTGTCAGACAGATTTGACTTTATGGCTCTGGAAAGTAGGCCGTAGCAGTGCTTTTAATCCTGCGTTAACTTTAGCCTGCTTTTTGGATGTATTGCTGAGTCATCTGTATGCTGCTTGCTGTACCTGTATGCTGATCTGCTTGCTGACCTGTATGCTGACCTGTATGCTGATCTTTCTCCAAAAAAGGAAAAAAGCAAAGTGGAATTATCTAGGCAAAATCTCCAACATTGCTTGCCACCAATTAGCTGGGGGTAGCTCATGTCTCCTCATTTTAACCACTGTCTCATCTGCCTCTGTATGTCTATAAAAGTTAGGAGGGACTTCGAACAGATGATTTATTTCATGTTCAATAAAGAACAGATTCTCCAGCTTTTCATAGAGGGTTTGCCCAGAGGGAGGGCCTACTTCTTCTGCGGAGCTGCTGGATGTTTTGATCTAGTTTTCAACATAATTGTTGATCCTTGTCATATACTGATTATATGGCAGCAGCTGTCCTGTGCCAGTCACTAAGCTTGGTAGTCCTTTGTCCTGTAAAATATCCATTTTAGCTCTGAATTCATCTATCTCAACCTTCATCTCCTGACATTTCCTCTCCAGTGTCTGAGTAAAATTCCTTAATGTTAGTACCTTCTTGGGTGTCAGGATTGTATCTGTTCTGCTGGCTATTTGTAGAGCAGCCAATTCTTCTCTAGTGCGGTTATTGAGAAACTGAATCATTTTGGTGGCCTGCTCAGGCATTATTCCCAGGGCTGTCCTGGCTCTCTGAATCTCTACATGAGCTATTTCTATTAGCTCTACTTGGTCAAAAATTGTTTGAATGGACCTCCATTGGTCCTGTATAGATTGGCCAATTTTGGCCCAAATTATCTTCTTTATTTCTGCTAGGGTTTTTCCTAGCATCAACTCTTTTTCTAGAGTTTTCACTTTGGCCTCCAAGGCCTTTAATTTTCTCTTTGCTTTTCTGCCACAGTCATCTTTGATTTTGTCATAACTGGCCTCCAACTTGGCCAATTTTTCCTTGGCAATATTTATTTCTGTGACTTGATTTTCTAAGCTCTTTAACAACCTTCATCAATTCCTCCATGCCCATGCTGGATTCTGCTGCTGCTGTTGCTTCTACTGTTGCTCCATTTGCTGATGTAGTTGTTAGTAGGTGCTGGAGCAGTAGGAGGGGCTGTTGTTGCTTGTGTGGAGGGCAGGTTCAAGGTTTGTTGAAGTTTGAGGGGGCTGGGAGGCTGATTCCCCTTGCTTGTCCTGTATAGCTTTCTCTAACTCTGCCTCCATTTGTAGTATCCTTTGGTTCATGACTAGGAGTAGCTCCATAGCATTATCCACCTATTTTTCTTGTGCAAGCTTTGCTGTGTCAGGATGGATGGTAGGAGGCAGTTTTGCCTGTTTCCTCAATGCAGCTATATCATCCTCGTTTTTCTTCATATGGGCTCTAACACCCTTTGGGTCTTTTGGGTCATGTCCCAAATCAATAATTATGTCCTCCAAAGTCTTTATTCTGTTGTCTTTCGCGGAGGAGGACAGCCTTTCCAAATCAATCTGTCTGTTTGTGTGCTTTAGGGATTCTTTTAGCTGATGGGACAGCATTTCCCTGTCAGCAAGTGTTGCATACACCATCTCCCCAGTCTGTTTGTGCATCTCAATTTTATCCATGGGGTGTATGTCTTTAGCAAAGACCTCTAGATTTGTCCTGTAATAATCTGCTGTGGTCTTTGGATGTGGGACTTTGGGCTTTAGATGAGTGAAGATCATCTTCTCTTCCTTTAGATCAAAGGCAGCCATCAATCTTTGCTTTTTGGCTGGGGTTGTATTTAGGAATTGCTCATAGAGCTGCACCCTTAGCAACTCATTTTGTGCCTTGATCTTTTGAAGCCTTCTTTAACTGTGGCTGGCTTTTTGCCCTGTTGTCTAGAGGAGGACACCTCCATAGTATGCTGTTAAGCCTGTTCTAGCTGAAATGACCTAGTGGCAGTCTGTTGGCTCGTTTGTTTTTCTTTGCTTTGGCTTTCTGCCAGCTCTTCACTTATGTCTCCTTCTTCTGCTTCAGGGTCTACCCTCGGCCTCTTGGCCTCTAGTTGCTGTGATGACCCTATTGGAGGCGTGATTTCTTCTCTGTCTCTCTTTTTCCCTCTCTCATCATTGAGAGGAGCCTACAAAACTGGGTTTTGAATTTGTTCAGTTTGCTGGGGAGGGGCCTGTCCTGATTGCTGGTCCTTTGAAGTACTAGGCTGCCCTGTTTCTATCTCTTGTTGTTCATCCATCTTCTCCTTTCCTTTTGTTGTGTTGCTGTTGCTGGAGCCTGTTGGATGTCCTGTGCAGATGGGGTAGTAGAGGTGTCTTCTCCTACTTGGACTGGTTGCTTGAACAAGACCTGTTGACAAGAGTCTAAGTCAAGAGTTTTTTCCAAGTCCTTTACATTTTGCTCTATTATTTCTTCCTGAGTCAATTCCTCTACTATATATTCAGGAACCCATTCATCTTGATTAGCAAAATGTTGTACTTGAGGGAGTGGGCAATGCTTATAGGCTAGCAGCCTATATTTAACTCTCCTGGCACTGATGAAACCTTCAGGGTCATAAGGGACCCACCAGAAGCTTCTCTTGAGTTTGAGCTGTTGTCCTAGTATTTGGTCAGCTTCTTGCCAACCATCTTTTTTGTTCATGGTAAATGGGCCTAGGTGGTCTCTGATCTTCAGGTTGGCTTTCTTCTTGGCACTGTGAAAGTGTGTTAGATCAGAGTTTATCAGCTATCTATAGTACTCCAGGGCAAATAGCCTCATAGGGACATATTTTGGGAGCCTGTAGGGACAAAGCTCATAACCATAACTTCTGATGACAGTGTGGTTTTGGTACAAGTACCAATCACCAATTTTGTAGCTTCTAGATAGCTGCAAGATCTTCTACATATCCTTGGAAAATCTGATAGGAGGGGTCCTCTTTAAGAGGCATGTGACTGGATATACAAACTGATCAATGAATTCACAGTATGAGTAGGGGGAATTCTGGACTTGGTGGAAGACTGAAGACCAGAAGATCACAGACCTTCTCTCACCCTATGAGTCTAGCTTCTTGATTGAGCACTGGAAGCAATCTATCTGGTAGTACAAGAATAAGTGATAGATGTATGAGGAATATTTGAATATTTCCTCCATGTCCAGCCTTTTGAATTGATCATGTATCTTGTTGGCAATGTACTTGGCATAATTGTATTTCATAGCAGGGGGCTTCATAAGGCCGTATGTAGAGAGCATGACCAGCACAGTTAGATCAACATGCTTGTTGGTGGTGAACCCCAGCACAGAGGTCAGCATATCTATCAGTAGCTTGCCAACCTCATTGAAATCTGCATAGGAGAAAGGAGGTGGCCCAGAAGGTTGGCAGTCTGCCTTCATGAATTTCCTGGCTATGGCAGCAATGTCTGTGCTAGAGAGTTTGGAGCCCTCATCTAGCAAATAGTTCATGGAGAAGGGGTACAACAACTGGGTCTACTTGTAGTTGAGCATCTGGTTGATGGAATCTGGAGTTATATAGAAGAGGATGCTCCCAAATGGAGACTTCACAACCCTGAGTTTCTGGTCATAGTTCTCTGCACATAGGTGGATAATTTCAGGGAAAATGTTCACTGAAGGCAGGAAGTAGGTGGGTAGATTAGATTTCCAGACCCCATACAGGTCACTGTTGTCCAAGTGACTGTTTCTTAATTGGCAATATGTTTGCAAGTGGTTTCTCTCTGCCACAAAGTCTGTGATGAGGGCATCGCTGTCCACCAGTGGTATAGCTTCTATCTCTCTGTTAGGTGGATTTATAGGCAATACATCCAGAGCAGCTGGAGTGGCCATTGTCTTGCTTTTGCTGGTGGCTTACTGTGTTTCAAGCTTGATGTGAATGCTGAGGAATGGCTTACTGCTCTTTGTTTGCAGTGAGCAGTTTGGCAGTGCAAGGAGGCTGTCACCGGCTTAATGAATCTGTGGGGCACTCTGTTCTGAGGAACCAGAGTGTTTTTGAGCTGGTTAGCTGGTTATTTGCAGTGAATTGCTTTAGGAGAGGTGAGGGAAATGTTAATTCAGTCTTCTAGCCGGTGGCTCGGCTTTTTTAGTTGCTTCTTGTGGAAAAATGGTAAATTTCACCGAGGGTCACGGGTTTCCTTGAGACTTCCGTCGTGCAGGGGTTTCAGAGGTTTTTTAGGTAGATTTTAGAGGTGAATTTCAACAATGTGGGTCCTTTAACTGAGTTGTTTAAGCAGGAAAACAGGATTACACGGAGAACAGTGGACAAGAGAGGGTGCCTGTGACAAAATACCTGGTTTTAATGGCGTACGAGGCGTTTGCACCGGTCAAATTGGCTGAATTGCAGGTAGTTGGGTTGAAAATGGAGGCAGCAACAACTTTGGCATATAGCTTTTGCTTTTTGACTGTTGGAGGCTGAATTTCGCTTTCAGAGGAGCTCCAGGCGTCGTGAAAAATAATGCGAAATAACGATTATTTGACGCCTTTTTATGCATTTTTGGCATATTGGCGCCTTTTTGTGATGACGTCATGCTGATGTCATCATGGGCCCGGGTACGGATAGGTGACGTGGCAGGTGACGTGGGTGCCCAGGTGGCACTGACACGGTGGCGGGGTGGACAGGGCGACGTGGGGGCCAGGGGTGACGTGGAGGCCTGGTGGCGGCAAAGCGGGGTGACGTCACGTTGACGGGGGTGTGACGTCAGCGTGGAGGGTAGGGCGGTAAGCGGTCTCCCTGGCGGGCTCTTGGGTGGTAAGTGGTTTGGAGGGGGGGGGGGGG